>JAHBCN010005335.1:0-56480 GCA_019359885.1 Listronotus oregonensis
GTATATCGGAAACAAAGGCCTTGCGGACCCATATGTGTATAGACTTTATGCTTATTTTTACCCTGAGTGCGTACCTAAAGTATTGACATTTCCCCATGAATCACCCTGTATATAATATCTAATAAACTGCAGGGGATCTCCGAAACGGTAAGAGATAGGTGGATAGTTTAAATTTGGCAAAGTTGCGTATTGGGAGCTCAATAATATACCGTTAAAAAATTAGAGTTATAAATATTTTGTACAGGGTTGGCATTTTATTAGGGTCCTATACATTTTCTCAGAAACAGCAGACTTTTAAGAAAAAAAGTTTCTTGAAATAATTTATGCTTATAATTAGTTCCACTATCACATATACAGGGTATTCATCGTGTTGGCGATCGGTGTTCACTTCCTTATTTTAAATGGGACATCCTTTATATTATTATATATTTAGATAGCGCCTGCAAAGACAAGTTCAACGATGTATAAAAGTATGGGTCTGTGTCAATTTTTCGGATTTAATTTTTCTGACCTATTTTTAAATTAATAAAATACGGTAAATATTCCTTTTTTTAATTAGAATTATAAAGCCTATTTTATCTATATTAGCTGGAAAATTTTTTTTTAAATTTTAAAAAATGTTACGGGTTTCATGTTTTGTCTATCGTAAAATTTTGAGTTTTAAATGCAACCTCCTGTATAAATACCAAATCTATATAAAAAAATTTTAAAGACCTTTTAAAGTAAACACTAGGGGTCTGCGAGTCACCGTTTCGAACTTATGGATGATTGTCTTCAGGAAAAATCATATTTTTCTTTTTCCAACCACACTTCATCCTGTATACTTAATATTATGAATCAATACAATAGATTTGGTTTAAGATGAGTAAACCAAATATCCAATATTAATTTATAATTTAATTCGAAACGGTGACTCGCAGACCCATGTTGTTATATTTCGTTAAAAAGGTCTTTAAATTCTTTATATAGATTTGGTATTATCTCTGGTTGCATTTAAAAAACTCAAGAAATTTTACGATAGACAAAACATAGAAACACTGTAACATTTTTAAAATTAAAAAAAAAATTGACCGCTAATATAGATAGAAGGCTTCTGTAATTCTCTTTACGTGAACACATTAAAAAAAAAGGAACATTTACCGTATTTGTATCAATTTAAAAATAGGTCAAAAATTAAAGAAAAACTTCAATAAATCCAAAATGTCGCGACACAGACCCATACACTTTATATCGTTGAACTCGTCTATCTATATATAGGGTGTCCCATTTAAAATAAGAAAGTGAACAGCGGTGGCCAACACATGTATATGTGAAAGTGGAATTAATTGAAAGCATAAATTATTCCAAGAAACTTTTTTTCTCAAAAGTCTGCAGTTTCTGAGAAAATGTATAGGACCCTAATAAAATGCCCACCCTGTACTTCCGGAAATATGGCAAAAACTGAAATTTTAAATTTTCGTTTTTGTTTTTTTACTAGTTTGTTTTAAAAGTAAGAATTCTAAAAACACATTCTCATTGAAAGTTTTTGCGCTTTATATGTTGGTTAAGTCAAACATTTTCTACGAAGTTTTGTTTTCATTAAACCATTATTTACTTTATTTTTGTAAAAACGTCCCTGAATTTTTTATTTAATTTTTTTAAACCTTTTATTATTCCAATTACAAAAATGTATAACACTTAATATTTATTTAACAAATGTGAAACGCCCCTATAAGAAATCATGTGTGTTCCTTGTCTAACTCATTGTCTCTTATGAAAAATATGTTTATTTTCCAGAAAAATATCAGGTGTTATACATCTTTGTAATTGGAATTCAAACTGCTTAAAAAAATGCCATAAGCAATTGAGGGTCGATTAGAAAAATAAAGTTGATGATGGTTTAGCAAAAACGAAACGTCGTAAGAAATTTTTCACTTCGCCAATGGATAAAGCGCAAAAATAAGAATGTATTTTTAGATTTTTTCTAACTTTTGAAATAAGCATAAGAAGGCATATTTATTGGACCTCAGATAAGAACCTCCTAGATGATTTCCGTTTTTAAGAAAAATAAAATGAAAAGGAATTGGCAACTTGGATGTGTTTGTACGTGTGGTAAAATGATTTCTGGGCATTAAGAAAGATGAAGACTATAAAAGCCTCATAGATGAACTGTGGAAAACATATCAATTACTAGGGCGTCGTATGTCTCTAAAAATACAGTTTGTGCACTCCCATTTGAATTTTTTCCCGAAAAATTTGGGTAAAGTAAGCGACGAACCAGGAAAGAGATTTCACCAGGACATCAGGATGATGGAGACAAGATACTAGGGACGCTGGAACCCATCTATACTGGGCGACTACTGTTGGTTAGTAAGTTAAAATTACAAATTAGTTAGTTGAAATTTCAACCAATTTTTTTACTTGGATCCTCTGAGATTTTGTAGATTTTTGACATACCAATATTTAATGGCGTATATTAACTATAAAAAGTAAACGGCCAACAGTTCAACGGAAAAATTTATAACATAATATAAGTAAAAAAATAAACTATTTCCTAAAGTTTTAAGACAAGTGCTGGATCAACCGGTATTTCCTATGAGTAAAGAGTTCCGCAGATTATTTAAACTGGTAAACACTATTTCATAATTTACAAAAATATGTATGAATTCAGATGCCTTACTCGGTTTCTTTATAATTAGCTATAATTAATAATTACATTGATTACAGTAGCATCACTTTTACATAATAATTCAGGTAGAGGAAGGCTTGCGCTCATTTTGTCAATTTTTAGTGCATAGACAGTATACACTGCATAATAAACAAATAACAATATAATTATTATATGTATTTGTTATGTTATATAGATTTCTTATTTTGTTTGTGCATTTACATAACGCTATTTAGACTGAATGCACTTTAATTCAGGGTGTCCTAAAAATAATGTAAAAATTAAAAGGTAAGTTGTAAATAGAAAATAAAAAAGTTTTGTTTTACAAAATTATATTTACTTTATGCATTTCCGATTTTTTTGTCGCATTGAGATCCTACGAAGACTGTGTGTAAAGCTTAATCAGTAGATACTGTGGGTATAAGGTTTTTAGACGTTTAATTATTTTTTTTCCAGTTTCGTTGACGATATCTAAGAACTAAAACATGCAGATACTGTAATACAAGAACTATTTTTAAAGTTCTCTTACTACTGCTTCTCGTATGGTACGTTTCACAATAATTCGTTGATTTCCTGACCGCAATAAAATTTAAATTACAACCCTCAGTGAAAAACCCAACCATAAATAGGTTCGCATCTTTTGAAAGGGTACAGGTCCTGATTGCCTACTAATATTAATAGTTTATGTTAACTATTTTGGATGCTCAATAACACACATGAAAATACCTTGACAAACTCCAAACATAATATACCATAAAGTAGGTGCAATAATAAATAAAGAACATTTTAAGTCCGGACCTACATGCGGGTACCCAAATTATATTGAGTTTTACGACTAACAGCAGCAGGTAAAACGAGAAATCAACGAATTATT
The DNA here is from genome assembly GCA_019359885.1 of Listronotus oregonensis. Lineage (NCBI taxonomy): Eukaryota > Metazoa > Arthropoda > Insecta > Coleoptera > Curculionidae > Listronotus > Listronotus oregonensis. Next base: position 3,522 of record JAHBCN010005335.1, read on the forward strand.
GTGGAACGTACCATAACAACAATGTTACCATCATGCTGACTCGTCAAATGAAACAAGATACGAGGGATGAATGAATACAATAAATTAACAAAGGCATTTGATTGGCAGATAACACGTATACAGGGTGCTACAAATCGGGGATTTCGAAAATTGTAAGAAATATAGCTATATTTTAAAAAATATGTTAAAATTAAATCAAAATTTTATATTGTTTCTAAAATATTTTCTTAGAATCGATCCTGACAAATAACGACAATTATTAAAATTTTTAGAATAAAACGCATTAACAACTATGCATGGTACCCTAATTAAAAAAAATAATTTAAATAAATAATTGTATATTATATTAGTATTTAATAAATCTCAGAATTTTAGCTAACAAAATGCATAATATGTGGTTAAAAAAATAAGAATACAAAATTATATGTAAATTTAAAACTGATTAGTAAAAGAATTTAAAAAAAATATTCATCAAATAAAATAACACTGCAAAATCTTCCTTAGGAAGAAAATTGATAAATCTATATTGTAAAAGAAAAATTCAAATATATTTTTAATTATGCAGTTAGGTATATTAAAAATTAATTTTGTAATATTAAAGAGACAAATAATTTTATTTGTGTTCTGTGTATCCGTATTAATGATAAATACAAGTTATTTAATATTTTTGATTTTTGCTCACCGCAGCTCGACGAACCATTATTTAATTTTCATAAATAATACTGGTGTGTGTGAAGTGGAAAACAATATTTAATAATTTTCTTTCAAAGGATCGCATCTTATTTAAGGTTTCATCTTGCAAATGTTGATAAATCCGTTTTAGTAAATGATTCCAAATCTTAGTCTGACAAATATATATGATAATTACCTTATTAGCACCTAAGGTAAAAACCAAAACCAACAACAATTTAAGATAAGAGCAGGGTTATGAAATATTACAAAATAAATATTATTTAGTAAATATTATTAGATTTGTAGATATTGTTAAGGATTGGTATAATAATTTTTTATGAACTAGTTGCTAAGTAAGTTTATTTTTTACATTTAAAATACACACAATATAATAAAAAAACGGTGTGTTTACTTATCTGTAATACGTATTAAATTAGATGAGATACTCAAAGGGGAATGCAATTCATTTGCATTGAGTTCTTTATATAAAATATTTTTAAAAGTAAGGTTCGTCGAATTCTGTATTAACCCACGTTAGAATCAACCAAGTGTATCTTTCAATGAGGAAAACGCGATTTTTCTGTTTATAATATATTTGATTATTCAATATAATCTCTCCGAAATTTAATAAAGTTATTCCAGTAAGCTTTTCATTTATAGATTCCATTCCCCAAGTGAGCATCTTGAAGACTGTCAAAATACGCTTCCACTTAAGCTATAACCTTTTCGTTCAATAAAAGTTGCTTTCCACTCATAATTTTTTGGAGAGTGAGTACTGCCGGACCTCAGAGGGTGCTTAATCTGGCAAATAGGGTGGATGATGCAAAAAATTCGTACTTGAATTTACTGATTTTCTTAATGGTTTTTGAACTTAGTGAGAAGATGCGTTCTTAATGCGATCTTAATAAAAATTTTTTTTTTTTTTTGGGTAAAATAGATCTATTCTTACGAATTTTTACATTCAGCTGGTCATATTTTTTGTGAAAAGTTTTTTCCAAAAATGTGGTTTAGAAACTAATTTTGGAGCAAATTTTATTTTTAACTGTTTAAACAAACATTCTTTTGTTTTAAAAAATGAAAAGGAAGTAGTTTAATAATTTAAATAATTAATGAGAGATCCTCAATCATCTGATTTTATTTTTAAAATTAAACTTTTGGAAGTTTGTTGTGGTTATATGCGAAAAAAAATCAAATGTTTAGTTCCCATACAGTTTGCAAAATAGTCCAGATTTTCAAACAAAACTAGATTTTAAAATTAATATCGAAATTAATAAAGAAACTTGGCATGGTGTTTCTTTATAGCATGATTGTCTTTAGGGCTGAATGATCTTTAAAGGGCCCAAAAAGGTCGTGCAAAATACATTTCTTTTTGCTTTTTTTGGTTTATTGGTATTTTGCAACAAACGTAATAAATTTTGTGATTTATAACCAATCCTGTCGTCTAGAAAATGTAGTTACAAAAATTACCTTTTTCAACCTTTTTTTTCCACAATCAAAACTTACAAAGTACAGTATGACAATTAAAGTAAAAAAAAATTGCTTCTTTTTACGTTTTCTTTATCTAACATATGTTCTAAACATTTCTGAGGGAAAGAATATCTCAATTCTTGTTATATACATATTTCTGCAGAGTTTCCAGCAAAAACATGCCAGCCACCCCTTTTTAAAGAAGTTAGACGAAAACTAATATCGGTGTCTGAAGCTTAATTTTCGTCAATACCATAATAGTAAAAACCGCACATCGATATCTGTAACCGTTTCTGAGTTACAGGGAGTTTATTAAAAATGTGCATTTTTAAAAATCGCTGTAACTTTTTTTCTATGGAATATTTTAAGTTTCTGTGAAAACATTTTCACAGCAACTTTTTACGTAAAATTTAATGATTTAGGTATATTTAGAATTAATGGTTTAATAGTTATTAACAGAAAAATCGTTTTTTTTATATGGGACACCCTGTATATTTTTAAATAATTGAAAACAATGTTAAATTACCTTTTAAAAAATATAACACACTTAATATTTTGCTTAAGTTTTTTTTTTAAATAGAGAGTTTTTAAAAGTTCGCCCACTTCGAACAAGTAGGCTTTGGACGAATTTGGGACACCATGTACATCCAAGGATTTAACATCTCTTGCGAAAATATTATAAAATCACCTTTTAGTTATATTTTACCCCATACTTTGGGCTTCCTTGTATACCAAATTAATTAAAAGAGACCGACATTTTTTTATGGTCTTTAATAAAGATAAAGTAATCCATTTTTAGCAATTAAACTTGTATAAATATTAATTAGTTTTTGCATTGAAAATCAGGTATTTATCAGCAAAGTATAAATATATATTTCTGATAAGACAACCGTTAGAATTAACATTTCGGTCGTAGATTTGCCGGTTGTACCCATTTTAAATTAAAAAAATATTGCAGTTTTGATAAGGAAATGCACAGGGTGGGACTAGTGGAATTGTACAATTATATTTCTTGTTTGCATGTTCACTATAATACGTACGCCTTTATTGTGAGATAAATACCATCTCGACATAATTCAAAAATTTGGTCATGACTATTTTTGTATTTTTTTTTTTTTTTTTGGACGCAACCCAATATTTTGTTTTTAAGGAAAAATGTTACTTGATATTATTTTGTAAGATCAATGTTTTTTCTAATGTTAAGCATATCTTTTAACATGAAAATACGTGATCATAATGTTAAAAGCTTACAGACTTTGACTATGTCTGCAAAATATGACACGTAACCTTTTGGCCATCACACCTTAATCAAAGTCACGTTCGTGGACAGGCACCACTTGGTTTTCGTGCTCCTTTTTATACCCCTCTTTAGATTATGTGGGCAGAAGTTCCAGTGCTGCAGCATTTGCAACATCCAAATAGAATGTAGAATATCGTCTGCCCCCATAACCCCATTGAAACTATTTATTTTTCATGATATGACTTAAAAATTCCAAACAAGACCATGTATTATTGACCAGTGCTTGACAGCAAATATAAATCTAACCATATCAACAAAACATCCGACAGTATCTTCGTCAACCTTTAAATAATAATTGTTGATAAAAAAATAACCCGTGCGAACAAGCGTTATTTTCGCACACTGGTAGAAAAAAATCCACATGATATTGTAGAAGTCAAGAACGCCGCAACGTTGAAACTTCTGTCACACTTCGTTTCATGTCGTTCGTACAACTGCTATCACGTTCGGAAAAGAATCACTTTCGGCAAGTGTGTTTTTCTCCTTTACGACATTTTCCGTAAAGCAAAACAACATCTATCCCAATAAAGTTTCCCCACAGAATTTTGTGGTTTAACGTTGACTTGCTTTGGCTTGTCATCGGGGTTAACCAAAGAAAATACCACTTGAAGCTACAAATATGCCACTAAAATAGATGTAGTTGTTAGAGAGTTTTTAAGCAAAAAAATGTTGCATTCATTTTGTTTAAAGTAATACCAAACCCCAATTTAAACTTGTACTATTTTAATATGATCTTTATTTCTGAATCGAAAAATATCTTCCACATAGCATTCGCATCGTGTGCTTTTAGCGGATAAAATTGGAAAACCACATAAGCTCTGTTCCAATATTACATTTTTTTTGCTTCATTTGCTAAAAATGTTTCTTTATTTCATTTATTTAGAGTATACAAAGAAGATTCATACGCGTTCTTTTATTAAATTTCAGATCGTTGTAAGCATTTTTGCTGCAGATTTTTAAACGAAACCCTAAGATAAATCGGTTATTATCAATGAGATATGCATAATAAATAAAAAATAATAATTACACCGTCAATATTCATATTAATAGAAACAAGATTAATAAATATTAGAAAAAATAGCTTAAAGCTTTGGTATTCTATTTTTTATAAGTAAACTGAAAGGACACATATCAGCTAATATTAAAATCCAAAATGTTTTAATATTTCGGATAAGCATCGCCTATTTCGAGACCACGTGTTATAAAAATTAACTCACTAGCTTTTATTCGAGATATCGAAATAATAATCGATAACCTTACTAAGTTGCGTATTGCCCGCAAGAAAATAAAGATGAAACTTCAAAAGATCCCTTAACAATCAAACAACCTATAAACGTTTCGCTGTCAAGTCTACCAGGGTGTTTTAAGATACAATTAATTTAAACAATTTTACCAAAACTTAAACAATAATTTAAATTTTGTTATAAAAATCTAAGATATTCTGAAAGGATTTTTAAATATTGATTCTGTAATTTCCTAAATTACATATTAATCTCTTGGAGTGGCGTCTCGTGTCTAGTATATCGGATGGTACATTTTTCTGGGGTTTCTTTAGTCTTTAGTTTAAATAAACATATATTATGTGTGAAACGACAATTTATTTATTCATCCCCGTCTGAATAAACAATAAAAACGGAAAACAAATTAAGAATTGCCTTGTTAAAGATCGTTAAAATATCTCGCTGGTGGGGGAATACGACGCAGCGGCTGCAGGTTTAGGAGAACAGTCAGGGCGAAAATAATACCCGCCAGTGAAAAGGAATATATGGCGCAAATTAAGATTTTTGTTTTTTTTTTAATTGATCAATTTAATACAAAATATTATTTTTGATTTATTGTTTATTTACATTTTGTCTCATAAGGCGGGAGCCCTTTGCCCTTACGGACCAGCCATTACTGATCTATTGTGACAGGTACACTTATTATTTCCAAAAAAAGAAGGATGCTGTGTTAGTTGATTTGATGTTTTCCTGAAATTACCCGAGCATCAAGCAAAGGTAATCTTGTGTTATTTAAATTAACGAATATTAAGGTCCCATACATTATTTATTAATATAAATGTTTTTCTTTTTTTTCAGTTTTCTTTGCTAAGATACAATCTAGTTAGACTAGAATGTATCTTCCACTGACTATTCCACTCTCAGCATTCTCGATATCACACAGAGAAAAGCCGTTCCCGTAATAATGACCCCACTTTTACAGGAAAACTTCCCCACCCATTGACAAGCTGTGGGGATCTGTCGCTTTTTCATAGGTTCTTTTACAGTATCTGCTCCGAGGAGTTAGCCAATATTATTTCTCCCCGGCATTTCTGAATAGATTACATAAAGTGCCACTTTCATGCTTCCCTTTACAGTCCAGCTAGATAGGACCTAACTACCCCACTTTGTTCGATCCTTTATCCCTAAAGTGTTTTGACTGTTCCCTTTAGATCTCGTGTCTATAAACTCCCCTTACTTCACACGGTAGTTAGTACGTAGACTTTAAGCCTTTGTGGATTATAAAATAAAAAAATATATGTATAATAATTGCCACCTCATTTTAAATAAAACTGAGTACAAAAAAATATGAATTCTAAATTCTAGCTTTTCTCTTTATAATTTTTTACATCCCTCCTAGTTTGGACACTAAATCATTTATAAAGCTAAACAAAAAAGAAAAAAGTAGTAGAAGTTATTAAAATATCACTTAAAATAACAAACTTCACCCCTCTCACCCCTTCAATGAAGCGATATCGCTTAAAACAATAGTATTACACGTATTCCAAATTTAAAATTAATTTATTATTCCATAATTCCGTTCGCGAGACAGACAGACAAACAGACAAATGGATGGACAGGGTGACAGACAAAAATTGAAAACTATGATTTTCGTAATTTCGGTATTCCAACACCAAAGTGTATTTTTTCCATAATTATATTACTTTCCTTATAACTACCAAAGAATAAAACTAAAAACATTTAATGAAAACTTGTAAATATTGTCATAAAATTTTAAGAATCATGCCTTAAAAGAAAAGAAAAGAGCTTTTTAAATATTTCTTTATTTTACGATACTATCGAAAGGCCTCACTGATTAATATTTTATAAAAGCACCTCTTGAGTCCTTAACAAGACGAAGAAATACAGTAGAAATAAAGATAAAGAACCAAGCAGAGTGAAGAAGATTCCGTGAAAGAAGAAGCGAAGGTAAACGAATCCCAGGGAATGTGTGTAGGTACTCAGGTCGGCGCGTATTAGCCGCGCGCTCGACAGTTGAACATCGATTTATAACAGTGACAATTGATTTACGGCGTCGAAAGCCATTGGTTGCTCTCAGAGATACTCTATTATTGTTAACGAGATCAGATTTTTAGAGTTACTGAGGCTTACACACGGAGGTCAGGTGATTTCAGTGGTAGCTCGTGCTTTTTCCGTTAAATAGTCGAGGCAATAAAGCACTAAAAAGGCCAATAGTTCGGACGGATCGGAATGCGGTTTTTTGCATTCGCATCCAAAAATTTTTTGTAAAAAATGTACTTTTTGTGACTTATACAAACCGCAAATAGAACTGCACAAAGCTCTTGAGACGTTTTCATAACTTTAGAAAAGAACTGCGCCCAATGGGTTTTATTGAGGTCGCTGATTCAATGATATTCAATTGACCCACAGCCGACCTGTAGCTTAAGAACGCCAATGAACGTCAACTCCGTGGGACTCTCCCAAAATTCACGCGGGGAAAGAAAAAATTTCTCGGTTTTGGGTCGCTGAATTCAAATATGGCATCGGCGATCACCCTCCGGACACCTGGTGCGCCGGAACCTGGAAGTGGACGTCATCTTCGAGAGTTTTCCTGACACTATTGCCAAAAACAACTAAAAATTATTGGGGGACGGTTTTACGTCGAGAACGACCTCTTAAACACCTCCGGAACCTGGACGCGGATCTCATCTTCGAGGGTTTTCCTCACACAATCAAAAAAGACGAACCGAAAATCTTATGGGTTTTTTTGGGCGCTGAATCCGAATTTTACACCGAAAATGTACCTTCGGCCTGAACGTTATCTCCGTCATACGCCATAACAATTTTTGGTTTGTCTTTAGCGGTCGTGTCTGGAAAACCCTCGGAGACGACGTTCAGGCCCAGGTTCCAGTGCACTAGGTGTTTGGGGATCGTTTTCGACGTGAAATTTGGATTCAGCGCCCCAAAAAGCCCCATAACGATTCTGGGTTAGTCTTCTTCGAATGTGCAAGGAAAACCCTCGGAGATGGGCTTAGGTTTCGGTGCACCAGGTGTCCGGGGTGTTCGCCGATGCCATAATTGAATTCAGCGACCCAAAAGACCTCGGGCGTCGAGTTTCTCTCCTTCCCCGCGTGAATTTTGGGAGAGTTCTACGGAGATGACGTCTATAGGCGTTCCTAAGCTCCATGTCGGCTGTGGGTCAATTTGAACATCATAATCGTGATCAGCTACCCCAAAAAACCCCAGAGAATCCGATTTGGGTCAGTTCTGACTTTATTTACAAATTTTTTAATCTTCCAATGGCCGTTCAGAAAATGCATTTTTTTAAATGCATTTTTGGCTGCAGCAATTGCAAAAAAAACGCATTTCGATCCGTCTTAGTATAAAAAATTCCGAGTTTGAGTGCTTCATTGCCTCTACTATAGATTGTAGATATATCTCATACTGTTGTGGAGGATTCATGTATTGAATAGTCCTTGTTGTACTCGCCAGATACTCTTCTCAATGGTACCGCTTCGGTTCTGGTCTTGAGGTATAGAGACTGAGTCTGCTTAGCCCTATTGATGTAGATGAATGTAGATGAATAATAATTAAAGCAAAGTCCATTTCATAACAAAATCAAAGATTAAAACAAACATATTTGAGGTTAGATTGTAACGGGTTGGATACGTATTTGACTTGCAGTTTCCTTTGTTATTTCAGTTGCATTATACAAATTTTGAAGGCTCCTTGACTTTGTCAATGTTGAAAAAATTTCAATTGACTGCCGTTTGTCACTGCATACCAAATAATGATATATCTGTCAAATGTCATTTTTACCATCATATAAGATTAAAACAAGTAAATGTTCTTACAGCATAAGGATGAACTTTGGGATTTTGCATGAGTTTTAATTTCAATGGCATAAATAAAGTTATCTCTAGAAGTCGAGTTTCGTCGGTGAGATACAAATAACCCGACCGGTTTGTTGCCGTATGTGTGTGTGTGTTGGGACTAAATATTGGTTTTGTGTGCATTAAACAGAGTATCGATATACGCAGCTATATGGCTAATTTATAAAATTACATCAGGTTAATAATTAAACTAAAATGGATGAATAAAATTTAATTAAATTATTATATTTTGTGCGTGCTTTTGAACTTTTATTTGCAAAATAACGGAAGGTTCTGATATGTTTATTAATAACGCAGGTTAGCAAAATTAATTTTAAAAACTGTACACAAGTATAATAAAAAAACTAAATTTTATGGCTTAAAATACTTTTTATTATTCAGTATAATTATCCTGATTTCTAATACACTTGATTCGGTAACCTTCTAAGTTGTGAATCCCATGAAGTGAGATTCCGAAAAATTCAAAATATACTGCTACGGTAGCTTTACCTTTCCGTTTGATGAAAATCTTTTCCCATTCATGCATTTTTTTTAGAACGAACAGTCAAAAATCAAAGGGAGGTAAATCTGGCGTGGGTGGACATGGCAACAACATGTACTTTATTCACTAATTTTCGCAATTGTTTTTTGAGTTTCGTGAGGTGACAGGGTGTATTTACTTTTCTAAATCACAAATTTTCACATCCAGCTGGTCCAAAGGCTTACAGATAAGGTGGGTGGACTATGGAAGGCCAAGTTCATTGCAAGGCCAAGCTCTTTGCAAGGCCAATAAATAAAAATTCATAGTTATTGCCATACAACGACAAATTCATTCTTCTTACACTAGCACTGTTCGAATTCAAGGACACACAAGTGGCGGCGAGAAATACTAAAATTTAGTTTTTAGTTATAAATACGTATTGAGAAAATTAAAACAACGTATAAGTTCTAAATATTATTACTTTAATAATTGTATCTAAATGTTTTGTTAAATAAAAAAATTGTTGTCATTGATAATACTTATTTTTATGGTTTGGCCCTCTTAGGAACATTTTGGCCTTACAAAGAACGGAACCATAAGAAGGTCATTTTAGCCGATTTACTATTTTCATTATTTCGTCTATTGAAGAGTTATTCGTTATCGATATAACACTCATTTGAAATATTTTTAAAACAATGTTACTAATACATTCTTAGTTTAACAATAGTGTTTAAGTAACATATGTTAAGCATTTTTAAATGAATATGTTGTTCTAAAGATTTTAATGTTTGGTATTAATGGATTTTTTATGTAGTTTAAGTAGAACTAGATACTTTGACTGTCACAACGTTAGTTTTAGGTTAAACGACTGATTGATTCTATCGGCCTGGTTTGGAGCCCTGTTCCTTTCAAGGCCGTTTGAAAGAATTTAGTAAAACTTGAATTTAATAAATTATAATTAATTAATGATTTGTTTGTTTTATTTATCCAGTAAGTTAAAGAATAATAACTGTTTTTTTTGTTCATGGTCCACCCACCTATAATTTGAGTTTATTGTTTTGTCCGTTAAGAGGTAATACACAAAAAATCTTATTTGAGTTTGTTGTTTTACTCGTTAAGAGGTAATAGACAAAAAAAACTTTTGCATCCCAAAAAACTGATGCTACTACCTTCTTGGCCAATTTCTGAACCCTAACTTGTTTTAAAACCGAAATACAGTGTTCGCACCACTTCTTAACCTCTTGTTTTGATTTAGGGTTATTGTGGTAAACTCAAGTCTTATCTATTGCAAAGAAACGACGAACCAAATCCTTTTTTATCTTTTCTAAAATGCTCCAAATTGTTACTTGGAACGTCACATTCCTATGTGATTGCTTGAAGGACTCTTTCAGCAGTGAATTTACAAGCAAAGCGTCCTATATTTTTAGAAAGTAATTTTAGCCTATTTAATTTGCAACTTAATATCTTCATAACTTTTGTTCTGAATCCTTATTTTATTGAATCTGTTTTCTACATTTAACAGCTCCTGGTTATAGTCAAGTAAATGAAGGGACAAAGCTGTAAATAAATCTGTACAGTTTTCCCTTGGGGCGCAATTCTTAGGTCTTTAGGAATGCTTTCTAGCTAAAAAAAGTTTATTAACATAAACGGGTGGGAAAATTGGGTTACCCCCTAATATCTGATAAAATACGCGAATTAGAGAATTTTTGTTTAGACGAAAAATGAAGATCGCCTTGTAGTCTTCACAAATGGTTCCTATATTTTTTTTCGAAAAATCGATAGTTTTCGAGAAAACGGGACCCAAAAGGCCCATCATTTCAGCTGCCGCTCTACCACTAGAATGCCGCTATCTTCATGGATTCACTTATAAGCGGGCGGACGAATTGTTCCATTACTCGGGCAATAATGTACATTTTTCAATCATTCAATGTTCATGGAAATGGGACAACCCGTAACTATCATTACATATGAGTTTGGGTCTTTTCTGATTTTTCTACAATATTAAAAAAAGCGATCAAAGTTTTTTTTTACAATATTTTGGAGTCATTAATTTATTAATATTTAAAAAAAAATGGTTTGTCATTAACATTTCTTTTTTATAATGAGACCTTAGCAAGTGTTCAATGATCCCAGAAAATTTCCTTCACCATCTTTCTTGCGTTTTGATAAAAAATTGTTTTGCCCATCCGCATCTTTTAGCCTACTACCACATCTATCCAGTGTGGAATGTTATGGATTTTTCGACGGCCGTTTTTGCGAAAAATATTGGTGTTGCGAAAAAAATTGTAAGAACCATTTTTGTAGACTTCGAGTTACTCTTCATTTTTTGTCTAAACAAAAATTTTTTAATTCCCATATTTTGGCAGATGTTCGCGGGAAACTCATTTTTGGGATTTTGGGGAGCATTTTCAGCGGGTTTCCACGTCGGAATCGTGATAAACTTTTTCTCGCTTGAAAGCATTCGCGAAGACCTAAGAATTGCGCCACAAATGAAAACTGTACAGGTTTATTTACAGCTTAGACTCTTAGTATTTTAGTATAATTTTACAATAAAACAGCATAAAAGAAAGGATAAATTTATACTTTCTTCTTAATAACAGCTTCTCCTTAGTATTTAAGTAAAATTCCTTTTTGGGCAGCTTCCAATAAAGCAACATAACTGTCCTAGGGCACACAAAAAAGATAATTGTGGACTCGAAATATGTGCTTAAGTCAGAAAATAAAACCAAAATACATGTAAGCTTCATCATCCTCTGATTTAAAAGCCACATACAAAATGCACACCTTGGACGACAATTTAGTGCAACTATGCAATGCGTAGTTTGCCTTACGTGATGCTTAGGTTTAATTTATACTATATTTTCTCACAATAGACATTGAAATGGTACAATTTATAACAAACAGTATAAATAACAAATGCATCAGTCAGTGTGTCAATGCCATCTACATCGAATGTCATGTGACATCTTGTATGCGGCCTTGACCTGACGGTGTATCAGTTTGCAATCATTTTCATATTAAACAATAATATTTTTTATTTCCGTTTTAAGTAATTTTATCTATATTGAGTTCTAACGAATTATAGAATTAAAATGAACAATTAATATTGTCTGATTGTAAAAATATGTTAAATTATTCGTGAAATTAAAGCATGGATAATAAAGATCCTGGTGTCCGACCAAACGACCAAAACACGATTTTTAGCCAAAACCGAAACAAAATATTTGGCTTTGATCTTTGTTCCGTCCAAAACCAAACCGAAACTTATTTACACATATTAAAATTTCTAAAAAAATCTTATTGTAACCCTTTTTGCTTTCACCAGTATTGGAACTGTTTTTATTTTTTGTTCACATTATCTCTCTTTGCTCTTTCATATTAATCTCATTGATAATTTTACAGATAATAGTACCCTTTACTTTAAAATTTAGTTTTTAAAGCCCGTCTTTAAGTTTAGTAACGCAGATATCCCTTATATAGGTTCATTTTTATTAAAATGTATTAGGACGACGTTTCAGCCTGGGTGGTTTTTTAACAGGTATATCTAATGTTAACATTAAACACTAAAATCTGTTATTCCCTGAAATGACTAGTCAGTCATGTATTGCCGGCAAACAGTGTAAAAATCTTATTTGACTAACAAGATCCAATCATTTAGTCATTTTTAATAACAAAATAAATTCATTCATTACAGGATATGACTGAATAGTCAGTCCAATACTCTAATATTAAGGCTTTTACATATGACATACAAAATTTCGTGTCATTGAAACACAATATACCAACTAGATATTTAATAAAGGTGTTTGACATACCTAAAAATATATTTTTGTCTATTTTTATATTCCTAATTAACTCAATATTATGAGCGTGCAAAAATTAGCGTAAGCATCAAGGTCAGTAATTTCTTACTGGTTCTTACCGCACAACCAGTAAGAAGCACTTCTCACCTTAATATTTAATATACTATTTGAAATTTTATTTCACCACTTTTTAAATAATTGTCATTTACTTTTTAAAGTAAGTATAAAACCTATTTTTGTTTTAAATATCAAATGAATGACAAATTAATTAGAATAACCTTGCACTTATGAACACAAAGTTATGTAAATTTTTTTAGTCTGAAAATTAAATAATGATGATAGTATGATTGGCGACAGCGTGGACTGATGTTTAAAATTCTAAAACTGACGGATGTTTGGCTGCATTGCTGCTAATCATGTTATCATTATTATTAGGATTATTTATTGCGATGGTGGTAACCAAATTTTTATTTACACGAGAATTAAAATAAGAATAACCAATAAAGAATTACAGGATATTATGTTATAATTTGATAATATCTATAACATAAAAATTTAAAGTATATTAATATAAAATTTATAGTAATTAATTAAATATATGTAGAGTCATACGTAATTTCTTTTTACAGTTCAAATACAAAAAAATTGTTTGATCAAGTGTACTTCATAGATTATTAGTCAATAAATATAGTAATCCATGGGTCTAAGTGTTTTTCTGGGAATTATTAAAAACAGGGCTCAGAGTTTATAATAATTATTCTTATTAATTTTTGTCGTTCCCTGTGCTGATCGATATTCATTTTTTTTAAACCAATAACATGTTTTACATGTCTTTAAAAAATATCCGGCCAACATACTTTTGAGAGTAATTTTATTGTTGGTTTGTGTTTTAATGTTGTCTTACAAAACAAAAAGTAAACGTGTTGTCGCAATGAGAACCTTTGCTTTAAAGATCCTATTCTATTTGTCGTTCATTTTTAGAAATATACAGTGAGTACATAAAGTCCGCCCTCCTTTTCAATCTTTTGATCTACTGAAGATTTTCAAACCGAAATTGGAATGTTGGCACGACTAACAAAATTTTGACACCCTACATAACAATAACAGCTGTAAGTGTCACATCAACGACTTGACGTCATCAATTTAATTTTTTTTTATATAAAAGAACGTCGTGCGACAGCTCCTTTTAAAGGTTTTTACATGCTGAATACAGCCACAATTTTTTTACATCCTCCTGTTTCCCAGTGTTGTTTCAGTATTCCAATTTACAATCATCCTGGACGTGGCATTTTTTAGCTGTGTCAGTTAAAGACGGTTTGTTTTTTGACCTTTTTGTCAAATTATAAAATATCTGCTTAATGATAGCCAACTCAATAATAAACAGTGGCCAAAAAATCATTATATCTATTGGCAAACCTACAATACACAACACAAGAGATCTGGCTTAATAGAAAAAAAAATACAAAAATGCAAGTTTATTTTAATTGTATTCACTAATCGATCAGTTATTTGACAAGTTGACTGAAAAATGACATAATTTAACCAGTAAAGTTGCAATATTACCTGAGCGTGCAAAAAATGTGTTTGTATATAGAGATGGGTTTAGTCGTGAATTTTTGTTTACAGGTATAACCGTTAACGTGATTTATAATTTACCTTATAACGTGTGATAATCGGCAATCAATATAGAATATATACAAGCATATTTATATACCATCATATTTAAAAATAAATGAAACTTCGACGTCTGGACCTTTCACCACCCAGCGTCATAATGATGGGAGAGGCAAGAATGGGCTACTTCCGACTGCAACAAAAACCAACCGGTGTCTACATTAGTTTGGGATATAATGAAATAAAGAGTCAGGTTGCTGACAATATCTTGGACGTAAGAACAGACCAGATGATCCCCCAGTACTCATTAACTAAAAACTTTGAGGTAAAAATTTTCAAATCGAAGTAAATGGCAACAACACGATCTCCTCAGCACGTTTGGAGCCATCATTTCATATACAGATGGATTCTAAACCGAGCAGGAAACTGTAGCGGGCGTGTACAGTAAAATAAGGAAATTACAATTCCTTATTTCACTAGTTCTATACTTCAAACAGAAATATATGCTTTACCGAACTGTGCAAAAGAAAAAAACATAAGGACTTATAAAAATAAACGGACAGCCAGGCATCACTGGGGGCACTAGTAAACCCCAAAGTAACGTTCAAGCTGACATAGAAATGTCAAAAAGAACTGAAACTTCAGGAAGAACACAACTAACTGGTAACTTTCCTGTGGGCACCGACACATTCGGAAATAAAAGGCACCGAAAAAGCGGATGAACTAGCGAGATAGGGATCATCCACACCATACTTTGGACCAGAATCTGCCCTTGGAGTGACCAAAATCACAGCACAAGGGCAAACTAGGGAATGGATCCGAAATAAACACGAGGAGTACTGGTCCAGCATCAGTAAAATAAGACATGGAAAAGGCTTCATAAAAGGCCCATCCAAAAGAACGAAGGCAGAACTACTTAGACGAAGTAGGAAAATACTTCGCATAAAAGTAGGGCTACTTACAAGGCACGACAACCTAAAAGGACATTTACACAAGATAAGCTCATACAATGGGGACCCAAGTTGCAGAATTTGCGATGAGTGGGAAGAAACAGCCTACCACATCCTGTGCGAATGTGAAGTGCTGAATCACAAAAGACAGGCATTAGTTGGGCAACCGAAAATAAGCCAGTAGGAATATATCAACCAACCTGTTGGTTCGGAGATTGGGCACCAAAAGCCAAGGAGGCTGCGCTGCCACTGGTAGTAAATCTAGACGACTCCCAGGGGAAAAACATTTTAGTATAATGACTTGCCTAAATAGTATTATAATATAAAATAATTTATTAATAACACTATTATTAATACATTTATTAGGGCGCCAATTTGCCATAGAAACTTGCCAAGCGATAAGTTCATACCTTATCCTTATTGGCCTATAAAAATATAATTTAAACAATCCGTATCAACGTAAAATTAAAAACAAATTACCTTAACATTTATTCATACGAACTAGTACATTTTATCAGCGCTGGATTAAGGTTAGACACAGTATTATTAATTTTAAATGTAATTGTTACAGGAATTTAGATAGCGCGTATCACGTATACCCTGATATATTTTTGGAAGTTGATATTTTTTCCGATAACCTTGTTGACGTCATTTGTGTAATCAAAGGTATGATTGTTATTAATAAATGCTAGTACGTTTTATTATGTTTATTATTGTTTATTTAATGAATTAAATGAATTTGTTATATCGGTTCACTTATACATATATTTTTGTTTTATCTCTAACGAAAAAATAAACTGTTTTTCCCCGTTTAATACTCTTTTATTTATGTAAGGTGTTAAGACTCATGTTAGACTAATGTTCTTTACCGTGGTCCCCCAAAATTGGATATTTATGTTAGTTACGCAAAATGTGCTTTAAAACAATATTGCCATTTCAAAAAAGCAAGATTAAAGTTATTTTAAAAAACAAAAACCGGGGCTCTAAATAAAAAAACACATATTTTTACAAAGAAATATCTAAACAGATTTATAATGGATAAATGATAAGTTAATTTTAAAAGTTAAGAACCCCAGTCTTTATGCAAAATGGGTTTCGATCAATTTTTTTGAAACGTTACAAATTGATAATTTTCAACACGTTGATAAAAAGTCTCAATGGGCACGAAACCCGAGAACCCCCGCCATACTCCCAAAATCACTCTCAAATGGTCAAGAAAATATTTAGTGGTTATTTGCCCTAAAGAAATATTTAATATTGTAGTGTGAAACTTATAGACATCCACACAGCCACTAGACATAGGCCCGCCGCATATTGAACACAGCCCACACCCATTACTCATACCCAAATCTCCAACACTTTTCCCGGTATTCAAGATGAAAGCAAGCGAGCAACTTCATTGCGACTTACAATCTGAATCTAACGATGGAGAAAGATTTATTCTGTTGCACCTACTCGGCAAAAAAAGACAAAGAAGTAGAACAAATGGGAAGTTAAATGAATTGCTTTCATGTAATTTTCATGAGTAGTATCATATAACAAAGAAACACTTCTAACAATATCAAATAATTTTTTCCATTTTCTTAAAAGTTAAAAACTGATAACACTAACAAAAGCAGGGACCCATGATCCACTAAACTGTGTTGCTAGCACAACTCGAGCTACGCGACACAGTTTAATATTGATCCTGGCCATGGAATGGATTTAATATGCGCCACTCCATCTTAAAACACGTTTTCCTAAATAGTCCACGCGTGTGTTATGCGTGGAATGACATGGACTGGGTTCAATTTACGGCGAGCTTTAAGCCTGAAATCTCCCAAATATTTAACTACTTCCCTTTCCCACTTCTCAACATTCCCATCACCGACCAAAGCATGTTATGTAACTTTTTCCTGTTTACGGGTTGTAAAACCCTTTGATCTAAACGATTACAACCCAATACCTTTCGACCCCAACAATAGAACACCCACACTCAACCCTTCCCAACTCCACCTCATACCAAAGCCTACCATGTAATATTTCCCGTTTACTTAAAATTTACACCAATCGATGTAAATGCCGATTTGTTGAAAAGCAAACTGGCCAGCGCAACTTACCAAATAAGTAAATTTTTGTTCTCGATGGTTGCTGAAGGCATTCCTGAAGAGCAAAACATAACTCGCTAGCCCAATTTTGGATCAAACCCCTTCGATAAGTGGTAAAACTAGGATGTAAACTATGCCGAAACAACTCAATGATGAACTTTCTACTTCAGTGACAAATGTCTGGCAGCTTGATAGTGGCAGGCAATTCAACTTGCCACCATACAATATATTAACTTCCACCAAATTAATGTCAAGTACTTACAATGTATGGTATAAAAAAATCCTATTTCTTTTTATTTGCTGACACAAAATCTTGCTATTTATTTGTTAAATAATAATTATTATTACGCAAGAGAAGCAACAATATACAATGTGTTTTAAAGAAACTTCGGTTAAACTGTAAAAAAAATAATACATTCTTAGAAATAAAAAAGTTCTCTCAAATACGACTCTAATTTGTTACTGAGATAGTAAGTGAAAAAAAATACATGACAAATGCATAAATAGTATTCAGTAAGTTATTTTATTGGGGCGATAAAATTACTTATTAACCCTTTACTACAATTAACTTAAAAGAGGTAGAATAAACTTAACAAAGATTATATAATTTTTTAAATGGAAAGTATTGGCAAAATGTGTACTCTTCGGACCATTACCAAAAAATTGTTTTATCCAATACATGCTTGTAAGAGACATTATTTGTGCCAATTTAGGTAAGTAAACTATCAAATAACACACTAGTGTGTTATAAACCACAACCCACTAGTGAGTTATGGCTTATAACTCATTCTCTTGTTCTGTATTTATTTCTTATTGTTATTATTTCATGTATTTAAATTACCATTACTATTAAATATAAATAGTTATTTACATTACAAGATGCGAAAGTTTACTTTTTGATGTGAGGTGGTTTTTAAATGGCCGAGGCGAAGCCGAGGCTATTTAAAACCTCCGACATAAAGGCACTTTCGCATCGTGTAATGTATTATATTTTTTCTGCTACTGTTCTATGTATCGCATAATTTAATAATCATTAACATCATGTTTTAATAGAAATATCAGAGATTTTGAAATTTTACCTGTTAAAAATTAATCCATAACAACACATTTATTGTTGACATTGTCTGTCATCAGCACTTGTCAGATTTTGAATTATTGTTAATTTAGTATAAATCCACTCCCATTTTAAAATGTTAAATGAATATGAAAATGGCATCCAAAAGGCAGCTGACCGTGCGTGTGCCTCACTTCTGCCAGACAAATCTAAAGAGAGGTACCATCAAACATATAAATCGTTTTCTGAATGGCTTGCTACAAAAAATGTGGGGCGGATTGACGAGAATGTGATGTTGGCGTATTTTCAAGAAAAATCTGAGTCTTTATCACCACCAACCCTCTGGTCTGTATATTCCATGCTCAAGTTAACAATTGGCGTAAACAAAAATCAAGATATTTCGGAGTTCAAGAAACTAGTTGCTTTTATTAAAAGGAAAAACGATGGTTATGAGGCAAAAAAGTCAAAAATTTTTAAAAAAGAAGAAATCATAAAGTTTTTACTTAACGCGCCTGATCAAAGTTACTTAGCAATGAAAGTAATAGCCATTATGGGAGTGGCTGGGGCATGCCGGACAGACGTATCAGAATGGCTAAGTGATGTAGAAATAAGAAATGACGTGGCTATAGTAAAAATAGTTTAGTCTAAAAATAAAGTTAAAAGAAACTTTGTAGTAACCAACGATGAAGGCTCAGTTCCTTATGTCAGATTTCTACAGGAATATATTAAGCTGAGACCAAGGAATGCTCTAGATGAGCGTTTATTGTATCGTTATGAAAGAGGTAAATGTGTTAATCAAGTAATTGAAAAGCACACTATTTCAAATGTACCTAAGGAAATTGCGAAGTTTTTGAAGCTTGAAGACATCAGTAGATACACTGGCCATTCTACCCGTCAACTACGTTCCTTGCCAATGCTTCGGATGTCGATATTTTGGACTTAAAAAGGCATGGAGGTTGGAAGTCTTCTTCTGTTGCGGAGGGATATATTGCTGAATCCTATAGTAATAAGGTGGAAATTTCAAAGAAGATTTTACACGAAATTCCTACCAATATTTCCTCTAATGAAGTAACAGTGAAAAATATGAATATTAACGTAGTTAAAGGTGATAACGATACCCCAACAACAAATTTAAAAACTGTTAATTCAAGTATTATTCCTCCAATTTCTTTTGCTAATTGCTCAAATTGCACAATTACTTTTAATGTTAATACCTAACCTAGTTTTTTAAAAATATTTTGTCATAAATTAGTTACTTTTTATAAATAAATCCTAATATTTCCCACAAGCATATTTTCTTTTTTTACTCTTACTTTTTTGTCCAGGCGCTGAAAATATTACTTTGGTAGCTAGCAACGCTTAGCAACCAGGTAACACGAAGGTTCTCTTTCGTTATCATATCATATCATTTCTTATTTATACAGTAGTAGAAAATGATATTATTTTGGATGAACTGGATATTGTCAAATTGTCCATGTTTCCATTGGATGTTAAGGTCAAAGGTTCTATTAGGCCGACACAACTACTTGACTGTTTACTGATCCGTTAAATTTTTTCAGCAATTTCAATTCTGTTTTGGATGGATTCTTCAAGGTAACCCTCCGCTTCTGATGATGATTTCCATCTTCTATGGCGTTTAAGTGTTGTCATGTTGGCCCCCGCATTAGCTACAGGGGTAACAGAGAATCTTCTTAAACAGTGGCCGGTGTATAGTTCCTGATCCTCTAGGTTTAAATACGTATTAATTTTCGAGGGTATTTTTGGCATGGTATTTATATTTACACACTAATTTGTACATTTGTCATTTTAATAAAAGAGGATAAAGTGGCTGTGGTTGGTGTTTTTTGGTCACAAAGAAATGTATTTTTTACACAAATCAACAGGGTTTACTGGAAATTCTTTTTTAACAATAGTTATAGTTATTTTTTTCGCGTGACATATTTTTAATATAACACAGTAGTACCACAAATAACTATTATTACACCGTTTTTGATTGACTTTTTATCTTTGGTATTTTAAATTTTGTATTTTATTGTAGTATAAAAAAAATCACTACACACCAATTTGTTAAATAAAAATAGGTACTTTTTTCATTCTTTGTGGTTTGTCAAATGCTTGTAAAGTAATTAGCGTTACACCTTGTTGATAAAGTATGTGTAATTACCCGCTAATGAGTTAACGAGTGGTGTCTAATATAGTAAATGTTACCACTTGTCATATTTACTACGTAATGCAAAGGTAACACTTTAAAATTATTAAGATGACGTCGAACACATTAAGCAATAAATATAAAATTTTAAATTATATATCGAGTTACACGGAAACAATATATTTATAACTTTTCGTTTTAAATTTGGTACTAGTCATATTGTTGCTGAAGTAATATTCCATAAAACAAAACCACTGTATCAACTAAAGACAAAAACTGGTCTAAATGTGAAGCCAATATCGTACATAGTAAGTCGGCCATCTTGGTATGTAAATCGCTAAAATTTTCGTAGAGAACGACGAACTGCATTAGACCTGTTACTTTTTAACAGATATTTTCATAGCTTTTGCTACAAGAAATTAGCTTATATAATTTTTTCACTAGTAGCACTCAATAGAGCAATATGGAGTGCCACTTTCTGCATCCTTCTACAGTACATCTGGAGAGTCTCCTGATACTTTGTTTCTTTCTTCATTTTTAGAACAACCAAACTCGACCTTGGACACGGTCAGTAACTGCATGGGCAACAGGAGATTACCATAGCGAGATGAAAGCTGAAAATTTTGAGAAGTGGGTTAGAGATGATCTACTACCTAATTTGAAAAGGCCTTTATTAGTCATTTTACGTAATGCCAGCTACCATAGTAGGTTGTTAGAAAACTGGTCATATAGTGGCGGGAAGAAAGAAAATATGGTTAAATGGTTAAAAAGCCGAAATATTCCTTCTGCAAAATCGGCGACAAAATAGATTTTGTGGTGCTTTATTCAGCGCCTACCAAAGTCTCCCAAAACTTTTGTCGTCTATGCTCTTATTCAGGAGGGTGGTCATCAAGTGCTGCGCTTGCATCCATATCATTGTGAATTCAATGCTATTGAAATGGTATATATTTAAAAATGATAAGACATTCCCTATTTTATGGGACCTACATTATTAGTATATTAATAAGGTAAATGGTAATAAAAATAATATACAAGTTATCTTCTTTTTACTTTTTAGCTTTTCTTTTTTAAACTACCTTACTGCTTTTAATAAAAAACTAAGTATTAAATGACTATTTCATTTAAACACATTACATCAATGGCCACAGTAGTTGCCAAAATGCTTGAACTTACAAGCATCAATTTACAGTCCAGCTGCTAAAACGCTAAACCTACCACTTTGTCTGCTCTCTTATCTTAAAAGTGTCCAGACTAGTATCTGCTGCGTTCAGATTGCATGCATTTTTCTTTCGTCATTACATATGTTTGCTTTTTCCAAAAAAAGCCCCTAGTGGACACTGCCACTTCTAATTCCTTAAACACGACCTTCCAACGTTTTTGTTCAATTTATTTTATAAAATATAAGCAACTTATTGTGTTAATGATACTCTGAATAAATAAATGATTATTACTGTGTTGTTTTATTTATTTTATAATTTAATATACAAGCAGCTAATGAAGTTATATCAGATGAAATAAATCGACTTATCTTTAGGCATCTTTAAAAAATTGAATTTTTCATAATAAGGATATCGAACCATCCCTTATAGTGAGATATTTTATCAGGATATTTCAGTTTAACTGTAATGAGTTTGCCTGCAAATATAACAAAACATAACAGGTCTGTTTGATATTCAAAATAGTGTACACTATTTAACATTTTTTTAACGTACCTAACCGCTCTAATTGAAGGTGTATTTAAGGACTTAGTGTGTACAAAAAGTATAAAATAGTGTAAACTATTTTTAAATAACAAACAATAACTATTAATCTGCGCGAAAATGACAATTTTTAATAAAATATATTTATTTTATATTTAAGCTTTCACAATTTATGCAAATATATGAACAGCAAGAAAAAAATTCTGATGAATTTAGTTATTGTAATCTAACAACAATTTTTTTAAGATATTAGAATTTTAAAACTCCCTTCCCTCAGTACGGTCCTGACTAAAATTCTTATTCAGCCAACTTAAATCTGAAAAACAAAATTTACTAATATGTAGGGATATTTGCATTGCCAACCTAAAAATGTTAGCTTGGACAAACTATAACTGGCTTTGCTGCTAGACAATTTGCCAGATCGATGATTTTTATTCCACAAAAGAAAGAAAAGAGAGAAAGAGAGATGCACTAAGATAACCTGACTTATTTCAAAATCAAAACATAAAATTTCGATAACACCAAATAAAACCGTAAAAATTTACTCAAATTTACAAGGAAGATCACGAAAAATATTTTAGACAGCTACAAAGAAAGGTCAATAAAACCATTAAACACAAAGCCTTCTAAGACAAAGCTAGTAAAACAAAATTTTGGACTGTTTCGGTGTATTTGCTTTGGGATACTCGCTTTACTACTTTTTGGAAAATGGGACCTCTTCGACTTGCCACCGAAACGTAGAATAGTGTTTTGATTTTTGGCTGGGTTTTTTTTCTTTTTTGGGCCATTCAAGTTCTAGGGTTCAAAGGGCTGAGCAGGCCACCGTTATCCCGGACCCGACCGAAAGGTCCCATTTTCCAAGAAAAAGTAAGGCGGGTATCCCAAAGAAAACAAACTTAATACTTTATGTTTTTAAATAAATGAAAAAAATAGAGGTCCAAAAAACATCTTTTATTCATAAATAGTAACTTTTTACCCAAATGAAGGCGACAATACATTGGGTTGAGTAAATCCTACACAAGAAGATAATGAAACTAGATTAACTACTCTAAAAGAAGAAATAACGAAATATTAAAAACATATAGATATCATAAAAGAGTTTAGTAAAGCTGACTTATCTGATTACCGCCTCGTTTAAATTGAGAATCTGGAAAGCTGAATTCGGAATGGTCCTCAAACCTGGAAATATTATCCTACCGCCCGATTTTTTACTGTCTGTAATGTCAAAGCTATTAAAAAAATATCGTTGAAGAGGATAAAAACTCGGCATAAGGTAGAAAAAATGTATTAGTTATTCGGGAGATAATTATTTACCACTTTCTTACTCCGTTGCTTCCAACCCAGGGTGGGTTTTTGCCGTCATTACAATAGTTCTCCACTGTTGTCTGTCACTCATTGCATCAAGTGAATTTTGGATGCCCATTGCCCTTAGGTTTTTGGCAATATTGTCTCTCCATTAGAGTGGTGGGCGGCCTTGGGGCCTTCTACCAACTGGTGCTTCCTCCCATACAAGCCTGATTATCCAGAAGTCTTCTCACATGTCCCGACCACTGAAATCGTTTTGATTTTATTTCTCGGACAATGTTAGGTTCTCTGTATGGGTCTTCTAGCTCCCCATTTGTATGAATTCTATATCTTCCCGTTGTTGCGTCTTCAGTTGGACCATATATTTTTCTGATTAATTATTGTTTTGTACATGTTTATCTTTGTACGTCTTGATGTCTGTTTTGATTTTAGTCCAGTTTGTCCCATCAGTGTCATCTAATGTGTGTTGTTCCAAAATATTAAATTTTTTCGACACCTTCGAAGTTTTAGTCATCCATTGTAATGTTGTGACGTATTCTGTCTCTGGTCCGGTTCTTTCTGGTGGAATACATATATTTTGTGTTTTCTTCGTTAATCTTGAGCCCCATATTTCCAGCCTGTTTTTCGAAGTTGCTGAATGTATTTTTGATATTTCGTCTGCTGTTTCCAATGATATCAATTTCATCCGCAAAAGCCAGGGGTAGGTTAGGGCAATTATTTTGAAAGACCGTCGCTAGAGGGCAGATTTCAGCCCTTCTTGTGATATATTCAAGAGCAATATTAAAAAGCAGCGGTGATAGGGCATCGCCTTGTTTAAGGCCGTTGTTGAAATCAAACACCCCTTGGAAGTTTTGTCCAAGTTTTGTCTTTCTTCCATTGTTTTGTTAGGGTAACATAAAAAAAAAGATTTTTCTTATTGGCTCCTGGCTGTCAATCTAAAATACGTCACTTTAAATTAAGCTTAAATTTATTTTGTATTTAGTTTGCATATACGATATGTTTGGACAATAATTTGCATTATTCGTGCTCAAAGGCAGCAATTAAGAATATACAACAAAGTTGTAACGTACTATTTACCTTAATGGTTAGTAGAGAGTTGCGAACAGTTACTTCATTAGATTATTGATCGGTTACGGGCTAAATTGTCCCGACTTTGTCTCAGCTCATGATGACAGATTAAGGAAGTAAATATTAAGAGATTCATGTTATTAGAGAGCTTCGGCAAGTGTATATTTAACAAGATACCTTTGTGTTATTATGTGACAGAATTAAGTTCCGTAATTTTTAACCGTTAGAGGAAGGGCACCAAATTTGAGATTGGGGCCAATACCAGAAAATTATGAACAAGGGCGCATTGGCGCTGAACATGTGTTCGCAGTTCACCGATGCTCATTGTTAAGTGTGTTTGTGCAGATTCTTGGAAAATTCCCGTTCAAAATATTTTCACAGGTGTTAAAAAACAGTTAAATAAAATCAAGGTAAGATAGTTAGAATTGTTTTTTATTACAAAAACAATAGTTTTCTTATGCCTTGTGTATTTCCATTTATGATACATAATTTTATTGCATAGAGCATAGCTATAAAATAATGTTGTTAACTATTTACGAGAAAAATTCTTAATTTGGGATACCTGGGGGTTTCTAATTTAAGACTGTCTCAAATTAGATTTATTTGAAACAGTTATTTTTAAACTAAAAATAACAAGATTTTTAATTTTGTGCGTTTAAAATTGTAGACTGCACCAAACACAAAAGTAGGATCCTAATAATGATGAAAAAACCGTTAAAGCTGTGCACAAACCAGAAGAGATTGGGAATCTAAAAGCCTCGAACATTTTAAAGTACCTAAAGGACCGTGGAAAGATTGCAAAATCTGATAGAGATCCAGAAAGAACTTGTAGGCATACCAATCCAATGGCCTGATATAGAGAGAGTTCTTTGGCATTCCAACTCGCAATTAGAAACCAATTACCGCATCCATTTAGCGGGTTCAAAAATCTGCTGGGAAAAAATGGTTACGTTTGTTTTTCAAAAGACATCCTCAACTTTCCATGAGAACTCCGCAAGGGATATCAGCTGCTCGAATAAAATCTTTCACCCCCGAGAAAGTCTCAACATTTTTTGACCTATATGAAGCCAAATATAACAAACTACAAGATCCTTTCCAGAGAATATTTAACGTAGATGAAACGGGCATAACTGTGGTCCAACACAAGCATAGTAAGGTTATCTCTCTTAAAGGAAAAAAGCAGGTTTCATCACTCACTTCAGCAGAGAGGGGTAAATTGGTCACAGTTATTACCTGTATGAATGCTTTGGGGGTTTATGTGCCACCACTATTAATTTTCCCCAGAAAAAAATATGAAGAAAGAGCTAATGCTAGGAGCCCCGAGCGGAGCAATAGGGGAATGCCACATATCAGGTTGGATACAGCAGCAAATTTACAAAACTTAGTGCTGCTAATCCAGGGCTGTTAGTATTAGATAGTCACTATTCTTATACTAGGAATATTGGCCTTAGAGATTAAGCAAAACAAAACCATGTAAAAATTATTTGTCTTCCACCCCACTTAAGAAACAAAATTTAACTTTAGATGTTTCCTTTATGTCCTCGTTTAAGACTTTCTATGCACAGAAAATAGAGAATTAGTTGCGAGAAAATCAACCTAGTACAGTTTTGCCATATGCCATTTTCCAAAAAGTAGAAAGGCGAGTGTCCCAAAGAAAACAAACTGGAACCAATTTTTTTATTACACACACAACAAGATGTAGAAACATGAACAAAAATGTAAAAATTAGAAACATTATCGCGTATGTATTTATTTATTTTTAAAAATCTGTCGCATAGGCATTTAAAAGAAACTTTTCGACGTTTGAAATAAAATACTACTTATTAATAAACCATATTAACCAACAAACTTAAAGTAATTACTAATTAACAATGATTAATTAACAAAAAAAAATGCTGAAAATGTTGTCCATCAGCTGCAATACGTTTCTTAAAACATTTTCTAATGGATTCTTCTACTCGTACAAAATAACCAGATATCTTCCGAATTTGCCGACATATCATTTTAACTCTTTGACAAAGAGTCTGCACATTAGGAATTTTATGTTCCGGAATAAGTGGATAGGCCATGGAGGGCCAAGAGAATGGCCTCCTTGTTTCCCTGACCTTAATCCTTTGGATTGGATTTTTTAAGGAATTTACTCTTTAATTTATTTCCAACCTTTATGTTACACTCTGTATATTGAACGCAGTGCACGGAACTTTGGCAAAGTAAGCACTGATTTCGATGGTATAACATATCTTGATGATTTTGACGCGTTGTTTAATCGCGTATCGTTCAATTGTAAAATGTAAGGATTGACTGCAAACTCCACAAAAATACACAGCTGTATGCTTACTTAAAATCTCTTGGAGATCTTTCTGATATAGTATTAACTTCTTTGAATCAACAGCATTTACCCAAACCTGAGCTAGAAAATGTTCTGGTTAGTTTATATTTTTTTATTTTGCATCATTTAAATATTTTCTCATAATATTATAAAACATGCACGATCAGAGTTCGTAAGATATTTTAATAAGTCAATTAAATATATTCTTAGACCAAGATGAGCCGAGATGTGCCAGACCTGATCCTTTGGGCATATATGGGCGATGCCCAAAAACCCTTTATATATTTAATTTCTTTAGCAGCAGGCTTATATCTTTCAGTAAGTGAGGTATCTTTCGCCAAACACTAGTAAATATTTATGAACACTGGTAACATAAAAATTAAAACACAACAATACGAATTATATAAAATGGTTTTTATATATTTACACTATAAACAAATAAATTACTTTTATTGTTAATATGTAGATCTAACTATCGACTCGTTCCAAGTAAACAGTTACTTTGGATCGGTCCAGTGACCATGACAAGGAAAGAAAATTAATTAAGTGAGATATTTGTGATGCTTTATTATCATATTAATCTTTATTCACGCTTACAACTTACGTTAGAATAAAATGAACATACCTCGGTAATTCCCTATTTACTTTTACGCGACGAGAACTCTATGTAGGTATATTCATGTGTCCGTTATGACCATGAGAACTGTGGCATTCTAAGTTAGATGCAGTTAGATGAAAATTGGAATCGTTTACTTAAAGATGACAAAAAACGGTTCTTGGGTTATTTGATGGGTTCAACTCTTTTGTGCTTGAGAATAACACCATTAAAAGACCCGTTTTTTTGTAGAGTATTGCAATTAAGATCTTAATAATTAATAATGTTTTTCTTAAAAATAGTGAGCAAAAATTATGGTCGCCGTAGGTCAAGCTACTTAGATAAACTAGGTTAACGTTGTTAAATAAAACAATTACTTTGTTTTCTATCTTTGTATTTTACGAAACATTGTGACTGCAGTTTCCTAGAAATAATACATTTTCAAACTGAATAACTACCTACAATATCTTCTATAATGTTGTGGCGGATTCATGGATGGATTCAGGACGAAAACATACACATTTCGGTACAATTATTTAATCATATCTATAACTTAGGTTACATCCCTCGTGAGTAGTTGAAATCAACCTTCATACTCATACCTAAAAAGCCCGGGCACGGAAGTGCGCAGAATGTTAAAGATGCAAGCGAATTACAAATGGTTTACGTAAAGGACTGGGTACAGGGAGGCTTATTCGCACTGTCTTCTATCCTATTGCAAAAATGCAGAGAAGTTTTTGACTGTGTCAATCACACCATACTATTAGAACTGCTGAAAAGAAAAAATGTCAATGCCCAAGTTCTAAAAATCATAAAATCAGCATCTAAGGTTCAGAAACGGTGTTTCCAGGAAAAAAATGTAGAAGTTTTTTCTCATCTAATATTTTTTTTTAGGCTGCTGAATCTGAATCTGAGATTTGCCACCTCTCCAGGCATGAGCTTCACAGCGAAATTGCAAAAAACCTCATATTTTCGTCACTTTTTTTAGTTTTTTAACTATAAATCGAAAATAAGCTTTTTTCCTGATAACTATGATACACTAAATTAAAGGAGACAAAATTTCCTACAAATACGTATAATTACTCTAAATTCTGAACAATCCATAACGTCGTTAGATCGTGTTGAAAAAATTACATTTCTTGACTATTCGCTAAAAAGGTAAAAATATTATTCAAAGTGCGCGCTGGTGCCCTTTTATCAATTTCATACTCCTTCAAATAAATTATTTTATGATTACCAGGTATGTCCTGGTTACATTTAAAGAATCGGCAAATGTTAGTGAGGTCCATAGGTCAACAAGCCTTTTTTTTAAGAGAAATAAGGTTTTCATAAAAAAACATGTTTTGAAAAACATTTTTTAAACAAAAAAAGCAAAAACATATTTTTTTAAAAAAAATTATAATTATTCGCCTCATCTGCAGCTCAGGATTGCGTTTGCAGATGATTCGTTTAAAAGGACCAAGCTGTATATCCGCAACGACGTAATGTTTTTTTTTAGTCCTTCTGGTCAGTGGACTGCTCAAGCTCTTGAAGGATAGGCGCTGGTCTATCTACTGGAAAAAATATAATTATGACATTTTGATCTGTGCAAGTATAGTTCCCAATTTACAGTGATACATACTAGATAGAATAATAATGACTTGTTATCGTGTAATTACGTTTGATCTTTGCAGGTGAAATGTCTTCAGTTATCACTAAGCGGTATTTCTATATTGGAGCACCTTTTTTTTCAATTCAGTCACTGCCTGGAGCAGTATAACCCAACACTTCTGCATCCGCAATGGCCCTTGCAACCCTTCTGGCACTTGCAGGCAATGAGTTTTAAAAGCTTCTCTGGCGTTTTTGACTCAAAGGATAGGAATCAAGTTGCCTTTAATAACTTTCCATCCCCACTGCTTAGGTGGTTGAATTTTTCCCAACCACTGCAGTACTTGGTGAAATACCCTCTAACTGTGTTGCTGGGCTGTGGGGGATGGATGCTACATTTCCGCTAACCTTGAATGCTAATGACACATGCTATTTGTACCGCAGCCTAGGAATTTTTCCCCTGCCTCCGAAATTTCTTCTACACTTGCACAGATCAAAATGTCATAATTATATTTTTGCCAGTGAAGAGTCCAGCGCCTATTCTTTAAGAACTTAAGTAGTCCACTGACCAAAAATAACTAAAAAAAACATTACGTCGTTGCGGATATACAGCCTGGTCCTGGTAATGACTTTTTCTTCTTCTTTTCTTATTTTCGGTTTTACTTTTTTTAAATAATATTAAAGTCTATTGTGCCAAGACATACTAAATTTTGTCCATAATGAACATGACATTGCTTCTAATATAGTTATCTAAAGTATCTATTTTTGTTGTTTTAGGTAATAATTCTGCAGATGAAGACGTCGAATGAATATGATTAAAATTTTCATATTTATTCGACGTCTTCATCTGCAGAATTATTACCTAAAACAACAAGAATGGATACTTTAGATAACTATATTAGAAGCAATGTCATGTTCATTATGGACAAAATTTAGTATGTCTTGGTGTTTTTGTTTTTTTTTTTCGTGTAAATAAAAATGTGTTTTAAATATCGTCCGTCTAAATCTAATAAACCGTATCTGCATTTTTTTAATTACGCTATTTCGCGCTAGTCAATAAAAATGAATCCTTCTAACATATAGAAATATGCTGTATCTCCCATTTAATAATTTGGCGCCAGAAATTTTGATATTCAAATAAAATTTTTACGGTAAATAATTTTTAAAAATGTTTCCCCTATAAAAAAATAAATTAAGCACTTACGGGGTATTAGAATTAGACCGTCGATATGGTTCCTTTTATCAAAATTCTATTCCTCTTAAATTAAAAGTAGTACGATTTCGTTTGAGCTAGAAGGCTCGTTGACCTATGGACCTCACTCACGTTTGCCAATTCCTTATATGTAACAAAGACTTACTTGGTTATCATAAAATAATTGATTTTGGAGGTGTATGGAGTTGATAGTAGGGCACCAGCACGAACTTAGAATAATGTTTTTACCTTTTTAGCGAAAAGTCAATCACGATCTTACGACGCTATAGATTGCTCCAGACTTTAGACTTAATATACGTGTAGAAAATTTTGTCTCCTTTAATTTAGTGTATTATAGTTAGGTATCATAAAAAAACGTTTATTTTCGAGTTATAGTTAAAAAACTTAAAAAAGTGTCGAAAATATGAGGTTTTTTGCAATTTCGTTGTGAAGCACATGCCTGGCGAGGTGGCAAACGTCAGATTCGGATTCAGCAGCCCAAAAGACAAAAAGAACTGGTGAGAAAAAAACTTCTACTACATTTTCTGAAAACCTTTGTACTGAACTGTAAAATCTTTATGAACAAAGTGGCATTGTCAAACTAAGTGTGACTTAGTCCATACTTTTATATGATTCAGTTATTTTCAAAACGCTTTGACGAGACAGAAGACGGTCTGGAAGTCAATGGGAAACTCGTAAACAATTTAAGATATGCCGATGACACATTGATAATTCCAGACAGTCCTGAAGAGTTACAACGCCTCGACTTCCGGTGACGCAATGGGACTGAGGATTAATATCTCAAAAACAAAGATTATGCAAATAAGTCGCAATTCGAATAACAACTTCAACATAAATATATATGGTACACCAATAGAGCAAGTCACAAAATTTAAATACCTAGGAAGTTGGATCAGCGATGATCTGAATCCTGAGATAGAAATTAGATCCCGCATAGAGCAAGCTAGAGCCAATTTTATTAAAATGCGGAACCTATTAACAGACAAACACTTAATTTAAACATAATATTTAACTTTGTTAGATGTTATGTGTATTCCACGTTGCTAGTCAGGCCTGGACGCTAAAAGTCAGCAGTATTCACAAGCTCGAAGCATTTGAGATGTGGGTATATCGTAGAATGCTGCCATACCATGACCGCCATATGGCCAATCAATAGGTCTTACATAGAATGAACAAGGACCAAATAATTCTCGAGACCATAAAAAAGCAAAAGACAGCTTACCTTGGCCATGTTATGAGGCAGGACAAGTACAGATTCCTGCAACTGATTATGGAGGGCAAGATTGAGGAAAAACGTGGTTCTGGAGATAGACAGTGCTCTTGGCTGAAAAACATAGGGTATTGGACAGGCTCAAAATCAAACTCCTTACTAAGAAGAGCTCAAGAACGAGACGAATTTGCCTAGCGTAAATTTGGAATATCTCTCTACTACAAAACTCAATTTAAAATAACCCCTAAATAAAACTCATATTATAAGAAAATACAGTAACTAGTTCTAATTATAGTTACTTGGTATATGTAAATTACTATTTCAATTTTGTAGTAAAAAGATTATAATGTTTTTGAACCAGGAAACTCCTAATAAGACAAATTGTTTACTAAAATTTATTTTTAGAAAGTTTAAAGAACAAAATATAAATGGAAAAGGGTGGAGATACATATTTCATATATGCCTTGAATAATCAGGAAATGAGTACTAATTGCTAAGACTGCACTCATTAGCTTCTTACTCTGTATCTTTTTTTATTCGTACGCAAGTTCTAAGTAAAATACATCATCTTCAGTATTTTTGTAGAACTGGGTTCATTTTATAAGATTTAATTACTTACGTTGTTTTGCTGCAAAAGATTGCAAGCAAAAACGAAAGAAAAGGCATATGTGCAATTTAAACAAATTTATTTATTAAGTGTCTAGAAGAAGAACTAATTTCAGAGTCACTCCAATTTCTTTTATTTACCGAATGTTAGGGTGATAGAGTATAGCATAGAATAGTCAGATTTTCTGTAAATAATAAGATAACTAAGTGAAAATTTCCAAAAAAAGAAAGAGTATGTGCTATTTAAACCAACCACATTTGGTATTATCCATAATTTGGGAAAAGTTTTTAAATCTGACAAGATGTAGATTGATATGCGTACGTAAACATAATATTTTAGGGAGTCAAAATAAAAAAAACATATTAACAGAACTATGGAACCAAATGTTATTTATAATGGGATCTGATGTGTTTGGCAATATGGCCAAAAAGATTTATTGCTATTTTGGAATAATTTTATCTGTTTTAAATTTGCCTTTGGAGATAATTGATTGGATTGATTTTTTTGGCTTCGATTCTAGCTGGTCGATTTTTTAAAAGATTTTTAAATTTTATGTATAGGGTTATTCATTTTAAAGTAAACAGGGCTTTATTTTTGAACTTCCCTATACTTTTTTCAAAAACTAATATAGCCATTTTGTGTATTTTTTCCGTAGAATTCAAAAATCTAGTCAGAAAAAACATTTGAAACAAAAAACAACAGAGTTGCAGCACGAGTGACGTTTTTTAATGAAATACTCCGTATATTTTTATATCAGTAGATAGAGATTTTCACGAGGAATTCGGTGATAGGGGGGTTGCTGGGTTTATTTCCTGCGGCTCTACTGCAATTGTCTAAAAACTGCATGATACTATAAGTATAGTTTCACCTGAAAAAACCTGACTGCCACAGGTCACAGGTGCTTATTTGTTAAAGTCAAGAATTTTTAAAATACGTTTATTACTTTTTAAAGTAATTTTATAATGAGGTTTTTATCAGAAGAACGGCTTCAAATTATATTATATGCTAAAAATGATTTGATATATCTATTTCTAAACCAAGCAGCAAAATTACAATAAACGGAAAAAATTAAAAAAAACAATACGAGGTAAAATATGGTGGTAATAAGAACACTTATAACAAAAAATTATAATTTACTAATAATTTAAATGTTCTATATGACTTCCGTTATTTTCGAAATATGATCTATAACCTCTCCTTAGCCTTTCTTAGCTCGCCGATATTATTTGAGCTTCTTGGTTAAGACGATTAATTTCATTTACAATTTTTTCTCTCATTTCTTTCGTGTTTGTGTTCCCATTTTGGTAAACGACATTCTTTAAGTGACCTCATAGAAAAGTGTCCAAAATTGTAATATCTGGACTATTAGGTGGCCATCTAATAGTGCCATAACGTCCAATCCACTGATTGTATCGGCGATTGAGATACTGCACAACTTGACGAACAGCATGGGGCGGCGCTCCGTCTTGTTGCAAAATTATCTTGCGATACGTTTCGAGTGGCAATTCTTTTCAAATGTCCTGAATATCGTTTTCAAGAAGATTGGGATATCTTTCTCCAGTTAAGGATCCCTCATAGAATATTGGCCCGACATTTCTATTGTTAAGCAACCACACCAGACATGAAGAGGAGACCTCCCTTGGTATTTAATCTCTTGAAATTTCCTGGGATTTTGTCTTGCCCAGCTGTGCGTTTTGCGTCGGTTAAACATTCTCGATGTAGTGAACGTAGCTTTATTCGTCCAAAGAATCGTTTAAAACAGGGTAGGATCGTTATCTTGTTCATGGATTAAAATTTGGGAAACAAATTGAAAGCGAAGTTCCTTTTGTTCACGTGTTAAATGCTGCACTGGTAGAACGTGATATGGAAGATACTTAAAATATTTCAGTGTCCTCTGAACCGTCGCATAGGTTACTCTTCTTCTTACAGGGCCATACCTCAAGTCTCTAACTGCGTCAGTAATTGACTTCATGGGATAGGAAGTAAAATAATTTAGAATAGCTCGATAACGGTTTTTTTTCTCATTGTAGTCCTTTTTCTAATATGTAACGTTTTTGTTTGTTCGAATAAGACTTCAGTTTTTCGGTGGAAATTTGCAACATATCTTCGTTGTGTTTCCTGGCGTTTTCTCCACATTTATAATAGAGTTATAATTTGAAGCCTTTCTTAGAAAGAAAATCTTATTATAAAACTACTCCAAAAAGTAATAAACGTATTTTTAAAATTCTTGACTTTGACAAATAAGCACCTGTGACCTGTAGCAGCCAGGTTTTTTCAGGTGAAACTATTCTTATAGTATCATGCAGTTTTTAGACAATTGCAGCAGAACCGCAGGAAATAAACCCAGCAACTCCTATATCACCGAATTCCTTGTGAAAATCGCTATCTATTGATATAAAATATACGGGGTATTCCATTTAAAAAATACGTCACTCGTGCTGTAACTTTTGTTTTTTTTTCAAATGTTTTTCTGATTAGAATATTAAATTCTACGGAAAAAAATACACGAAATGGCTGTATTTGTTTTTTAAAAAAGTACAGTAAACTTAAAAAATAAAGCCCTGTTTACTTTAAAATGAATAACCCTGTACATCGACGTCATAATGATGGACTTTCTTTAATTTGTCATAGCCTACCTGATCATTACATAATAAATACTATTTCATTTGAACAGCACAATTCTAAAGGTAGTGCGAAGAACTTTCTTTACAATCTGAACGTATGCATAACATTCCAACTATCTCCTAACAAAAGACTAACCTATATATGAGCCGCATAGATACACTTACAAAGGTGCTTAAAAAATAATCCACGTTACGTAACTGTTTGGTATTTTTTAGAATTAGCCTTGACTTAAGACATTTTTAAATTGTTGGCCAATATAAGTGAAAGAGGTAAACCATTATCGCATACCGTTGTTTTTTGTTCTAGATAAAATAATAAAAAATACATCAAGCCGGTAGCAGGATTGTGCTCCATACATTTGCATTTTATTTGAACTTGCAAATTAACAGTTTATACGTCAATGTGTTTAAGTAGATAATTTCTTTTTAATGTAAAAATTTACAGCTTCTATGCTAAAATTGTTGAACATAAAATTACACAAGTTAAAAAAAACAAAAGTCATGACCTTTTAAGGAAACTATGTGCTCCTTAAGTATTTTGCCGCGCTGAACCTGAATCTGAGGTCCGTTTGGTCCCATCACGTCACAGTTTTTTTTAAAACAGCAAGCATAACCTCAAAATGTATGATATAAAAGGTATGATATTCCGTTGCTGTATTTTTTCTAGAATTCCCTTTTCAAAGTGTCGCGAGTGTTTTTTACAGCGATTTGGGCCAAAAAACATAACCTCAAAAGACCGTGATAACGATAAAACGGTATCCAGGTGGTATAAATGATGTCTACTTTCTTATTTTTATGAAAGGAGTTCAGGCCGTACAGGCTTGAAGGAGTTTATGTTGAGTTTGTCAGAAAGTTTTGAATTACGAAGCATGAGGGTGTTTGATGAGATTAAGGTTACTTTTTGGATTCTCATTAAGATTCCGAAATCTGGAAGATTAAGAGGGCAAGAAACGGTTATCAGAGATATCTAAAAAATGAAAAGTTTAAGATTTTTGAAATCCTGTGGCAGATTACTGCTGAAATCTGCAAAGGAATACTTCCATGGAATATAAAAGAAAGGCTTTGAGAAGGAATTTTAACAAGAGATGTAGGCCCCATAAGCGAGTGCGCCGAAAATGAATTTTAAAAGTTAGACTTAGTGAGAGGCAAGGGACTCACTTAAACAAGCACAGTTTTATTGCTGTCACAGGCTTTTGAGGTTATCTTTTTGGCACTTTATCAACTGCCAGGGTATCCGTGGAGGGTAAACATATTTACGGTACTCTGAACTGGGCTTTCGATCAAAAATATGAAAATAGACATCATTTATACCACCTGGATAACGTTTTATCGCTATCACGGTCTTTTGAGGTTATGTTTCTCGGCCCAAATCCATCGAGAAGGCACCTTCGGAGGATTGAA
Organism: Listronotus oregonensis; assembly: GCA_019359885.1. Classification (NCBI taxonomy): domain Eukaryota; kingdom Metazoa; phylum Arthropoda; class Insecta; order Coleoptera; family Curculionidae; genus Listronotus; species Listronotus oregonensis. The sequence goes on from JAHBCN010005335.1 coordinate 39,830, forward strand.
ATACTAGAAACAATAGAAACTCTTCAAAGTGCAGTTCCAACAAAAAAAGCGAAGCTGAAATCACTTTTAGCTAAAGGACACTGAGTTTTCAATTACATGTATTTTTAAGGTTATGTTTCTCGGTTCAAATCCATTAAGAGAGTATCATCGGAGGCGGAGGAGGGGAATACTGAAAACAATAGAAACTCTTTTAGATGTCCAATGCCATCAAAACATTTAATGTGGATATCACTTTTAGTAAAGGAATGCTGAATTTTCGATATGTGGTGTTTTTCATGTTATGTTTTTTGGGAAAAAATCGCTCGAGGAAGTATCTTTTAACTGGGAAAACACTCGAGACACTTTGAAACGGGAATTCTAGCAAAAAAAAGTTAAAGTTAAAAAAATTTACACCAACTGAATATCATATTTTTATATCATGAATTTTAAGTCCGCTGTTTTAAAATAACTGTGACGTGATGGGGTCAAACGAACCTCAGATTTGTGTTCAGCGCGGCAATATACTTAAGGACCACATAGTTTCCTTGAAAGGGCATGACTTTTTTTTAAACCTGTGTTATTAATAAAAATTTACCGAACAAATCAAGTCGACATCATTAATTGCCAACTAATGCCCGAGTTAGTTAACAATATTTTTTCGGCGATCATTACTTGACAGATATTTTAATAGTCGTTATTCAAATGACAAGGTCATGAATTGACTTAAGGTTTGTTTTTGGGCGATAACTATCTGGGCACAGCGACCAGGTATGCGGGACAATTATAACCGAACTGGGCACAGGACTCGCCAGGTACTCCGTTCTTCATAGCAGATCTGAGCACAGCAAAAAAATAGTTAGTTAAATATATTATCGCATTTTCCGGTGGCTATTGACCATCTATATATTATGTGGAAAATATATTTTTAATCACCACAATAACAGTTTGTATTCTAAATAAATAAATCACCACCGAAAATTATGCCTAACAACATGCTTTCATGCTCCAAATAATAACTGTGTTCCCAAAATAGTAGATCTGTCATCAGACGAATTAAGTTTCCTGTCACCAAAATAATAGCACCACTTAGTTTGGTTAGTTCTAATTAGTTTTGGTTAGTTTTATTTATTTCTAGTAATAATATTTTATTATAGGTATATAGGTTGGTAACAGATCCATTATTTTTAGAACATGTTATTTTATCTAAAGACTAAATAAGTAACATGACCATACGGTTATTTATACTAAAACCAAGGCACTGGGGCATAAAAGTGAATTATTAGGGCTAAGGCTAAGATTACAGTTAGTTAGAAGTGGTTTTCAAACATTTTTGATGTATAAACATGGTTTGCCAAAGCATGCGGTGTTTTGGAGGATGACTGCTGCTTTCTTGAATTTTCGTTTCTTCCACCTCATGGGTCCAAGCGTGATCAGCTGCACCAGATTTTTCGGTGTCTCTTCCTGTTGTACATCACCGGTGTTCTCTAGTCCATACATACCATTTTTCCTTTTAGTTTCGTCTAAGTATGAGTTTCCACATTCGTATGGAATTTCATAATTGCAGTTTTTCTGATCCTTAAGGCTTTTCGGTTTAGTCGTTGTTATATAGCTTCCTAATGATCATCTTCTGGTTCTAAACATAATATCGAGTTTGCTTTAAAAACACTATAGCTTTGTTCCAGGATCATTTAATGAACCTTTTCAGAACTAAAACTGAACCGGTACAGGATTGTTTAAAAGGGCATGTATAATGTATATTTATTTACTAGAACAGGATTTATATTTACCGCGAACGACTTTATACTGCTTAAATCTGACGCTCATGTCTTTTAACTTAACATATTTTAACAGTTCATCAATATCCTCATTACTAGACGAAAAATGATCCGACATGATGGACCATAAAGAAATTACTTTACAGGTATACAAGCTATGTAAATATTATTAAAAAAATTGCTATACTACGTTGGATTGCTCTTGCCCACCGTTGTGTTCTCACGTCGTTGTTGTGGTTGGGCCCAGTAGGATCTTTTTGTAACATGCGCTGGAGTTGCCGGTTATCGGCCTCCAACCGCTAGCGTTTGGGACGGGATTCGAAGACGAACACAAGCCTTAACTCAAGGTGTTAGCATATTGTGCTGATGAGTGAATGGCATCCTGTGCCTTAACGGGGTGTCTCCAACGGTGCCTCTGAGATACAGAGCGACTTCTCAAAGTGTCTAGCCTTACTGCGGTAATGCGGGGCTCTGCCGTGGTAGACTATAGGCGTTTTCTGGCGATGCAAAAAATTTAAAACCTGGTTTGAACCATTTTCATATGAGACGTCATCACTTAAGGTCGCAAGAAATCGACTGGTTTAAAACTGACAAGATTTTTGTTTACTGTTTTATCCAATAACCGCACTATTACGCATGCGCCGGTTTGAAACTAGAATCGATTAGGTTTCAAAACAATTTGAACCAGTTTCGATGTGACGTCACTATTGCAACGCCAGAAAATGATTATTTAAAACTTTTTAAAACAGTTTCATCGCCAGAAAACGCCTTATTACTTCCCTAGCTCCAAACAAAAAGCGGACAGAACCGCTTTCATTGGGAAAAGTGACAAGGGTGCACTGACTGAGACGGGTAAATCTGTTTCGAGAGGTGCCCCTACGATCACAAGCAGACAAAGGTGCGCTGACCGAAACGGGTGAATCCGTTTGAAAGATACCCCTGAAGTTACAAGCGTCGGTTTCACTGGGAAAGGCAAATCCATTTTCACCAAACAGGTGCTTGGAAAGGATCCCTGATTCCAAACAGAAGGCGGACAAAACCGCTTTCATGAGGAAAAGGTTCCCTGGCTTTAAACAGAAAACTGATAAAACTATTTTTATAGGAAAAAATAAAAAAGGCGCGCTGGCCGAAGCGGGTAAAACCGTTTCGAAAGGTGCCCCTAAAGTCACAAGCAGAAGGGGGTGCGCTAACCGAAGTGGGTAAATCCGCTTTGAAAGGTGCCCCTAAAGTCACGAGCACCGGTTTCAGGGGGAGGAGTAAATCCATCCCAAACAGGTGCTTGGGAAGGGCACTCATCTAGGAGCCCTGGACGTCTACCACAGGCCGGATATACGGCCTCAGTGGAACATCTGGTTTCTGTAACAAGGACCTGGTAGCTACCCACGACACTATACCGGAAGAGGAGGGCATGACGGATTTAATCGTCTGCTCGTCAAACTTTTCAGGAGACAGGGACAACAGAGCACATATTATGCTCGTGTCCGGTAGCGGCACGACTAAGATTCCCAATCTTTGGCAATGACACATTGTTGCCGGGGGAGGTAAAAGAACTCTCTTCCAAATTGATCATCGGACTCATAAGAAGTCTATTCCTATTGGGAGAAATATAAAAAGGTGTGAGCCACCATAAACAGAGCGGTCGCGGTGGAGGGTATAAAACCCACTCACTTACCTAAACCTAGATTGCTCTTTTACAAAAACCGAAAACAGCTGACCATATTGATACTGCGTATGAAAAGCAGAACTGAACATTTATTTCTAGCAAAAATCCGAGGTTCGCTAACCCGATGAAATTTATTAATGAACCGATACGGTGAAATCTGTGAATACGGGGCTATTACTAAAATTTCAGAATTTTATTATCCGCGAACGTCCGCGAATAATCCCTATACTGGGTCCGAATAGCACCAGCGAACAAAGCTTATGAAAAAGTAGATACATTTTTTGTGACACTTTAGGGTAAATATTTTTTTATTGTTAATTAATATGTCTAAATTAAGACATAAAAAAGCTGCTTTACTTAATTTATTTAAATATTTGTATCCAGTTTCTTGACCCCCGATCACGCGGTAGTTCTTAACTGAACGCCTTTTAAGTGTGATGCGCATTTTCCCATCTTTCTACCGAGTTACGCTCTAGAGCAATTCAAGATGGCGCCGATAAGCACAATAGGGTGCCTCAGGGTTCGCTACTTGGGTCGGTACCTTAGAATAACATCGGTGAGACTTTTCAGACAATGTGCTTATTATGTGATTATTGCCAGTGATAGAGAGGCTTTTTGTTAAGCGCGTAAGTGACGGTATTATGGGTATTATTGACAAAGTTTAAAGAATTAACTGCGTTTATAAATGCGACTTCGGACTGTTCGTAAAAAGTCGTATAAATCCAGAAAGTTTAGGAAAATTTACAAGAAAAAAATTGATTAATATACCAGTTCAGGGTATCTCATTTTCGACACTTTTATAGGGTATCTCCGTAATTGTTAGTGCTATTAAAAAACTATTATAGCCCCTATGTGCTCTTTTACTTAACTGGTACTTAAAATGGTAAAATCAAAATTTAAAACTGTTTGCTCGTCAAAGATATACGGGGAAAAATTAAAAAAATGTCTTTTTTAGAACCACCCTATATGTTCTTTGTTAAAAGAAATGCAGAAAAATGTTTCATACAAAAGTTTTTTAATATTGATTGTTGAATAATCTACCGTTTTCCGAAAAGGTATACGGGGTCAGGGGGGTTAGGTAAAAAAGTTATGGGTCCTAACTTAATTTTTTTTTTAATGAAATATATTTTATTCTAAAAATATAGCACATTAAATTTTCTTTTTAAAAATGTAACACACCATACATTATATTGGTTTTCTATGCGATTTATTTAAACTTTATTACTATAAACCACAGTAGTATATAAGATAATATCCTAGAAACAAAACTATGTTGACATTATAGCTGGAAAGACAATACACAATATATTTTAGGTTAGGTTAGGTTAGGTTTAAAGTGAGTGGACTTTTTACGCCCTCCACTGCGACCGCTCGGTCTATTGTGGCTCACACCTTTTTATATTCCTCCCAATAGGATCAGACTTCTTATGAATCCGATATCAGATTGGGAGAGAGTTCTTACATCTCCTCTTACTCGTGTCGCTACCGGACACGAGCACAATATGTGTTCTGATGTGTTCTGGTGTTCCTGTCTCCTCTCCCGGTCTAGTGACGTGGGCAGCTACCAGGTCCTTGTTACAGGAACCAGATGCTCCTTCTAAGGCCGCATCTTCGGCCTTACCCTATGAAAACGGTCCTATCGGCTTTCTGTTTAAAGCCAGGGAACCGTTTTCCCTATAAAGGCGGTTCTGTCCGCCTTCTGTTTGGATTCAGGGATCCCTTCCTAAGCACCTGTTTGTTCAGGATGGATTAGCCCTTTCCCACGAAACAGGCGCCGGTGACTTTAGGGGCACCTTTCGAAACGAATTCACCCGTTTCGGTCGGCGCACCTTTGTCTGCTTGTGACTTTAAGTGGCACCTCTCGAAACGGATTTATCCGTTTCGGTCAACGCACTTTATTACTTTTTTCCTATGAAAGCGGTTCTGTCCGCTTTCTGTTTGGAGCTAGGGAAGTAATAGTCCACTACGGCAGAGCCCCGCATTATCAGTAAGGCTAGATACTCTGAGAGGTCGCCCTGTATCTTAGAGGCACCGTTGGAGACACCTATTTAAGGCACAGGATGTCATTCACTCATCGTGCGGTATGCTAACACCTTGAGTTAAGTCTTGTGTATGTGTCACGTAATGGCCAGTGTTTTTTAACTTTTAAAGCATAAACCTGTGAAATGTTTTCATATTGTCTGGTTAATGTCAGCCAGACCCGACCTACAGTTTAACGTGGGTTCCACACCAAACGGCCCACGGTGTTCACTGGCGGTCACCCATCCAATTACTAACCGCAGCTGGCGTCTCTTAACTCTCTTATTTCGACAAAGGTCGTTGGTATAGGGCCGCAAAGGCCGTTGTTATTAGGAAGGAGGAGGAGGAGGAGGAAACGGCCTTACTCAAAATAAACAAATGCAATGCTACTGACATACAAAAGATGGATATCGTTCGCAAATATACTTAGCGAAAACATTCTTCCGTATGAACATCTTTGTAGAAATTTATTGTACCTCATAAACGGAAACAAAGGAACCCGCACATTTCTCATGGGAAGTGGCCCCCGTAAAAATGGCTGAAATTGATATAAGGTAGTGTAGCTTTTGTCATCTTGAGAAAAAGTTTTAATGGTCACGAAGGTCCATTATGCGTATTTTGGCTCCTACGGAGCTCCAAAGCTCCACCGATCGATCATTTCTTATGGGAAGTGACCCCGTTAAAAATGGCTGAAATCGATATATGTTGTAGCTTTTTTCGTTCTGAGAAAAAGTCTTAGTAGGCGCGAAGCTCCATTTTGCGTATTTTGGCTCCAAAGCTCCAAAGCTCCACGGATCGATCATTTTTTATAAAAAGTGAAAATGGCTGAAATCGATATATGTTGTAGCTTTTGTCATCCTGAGAAAAAGTCTCAATGGGCACGAAGCTCCATTATGCGTATTTTGGCTCCTACGGAGCTCCAAAGCTCCACGATCGATCATTTCTTATGAAAGTGACCCCGGTGAAAATGGCTGAAACGATATATGTTTAGCTTTTGTCATCCTTAGAAAAAGTCTCAATGGGCACGAAGCTCCATTATGCGTATTTTGGCTCCTCAGCGGATCCAAATCATTTCTATGGAAGTGATCCCGTAGGTAACATATATTGATGAGTAAATAAATGTTTTAGCTTTTGTCATCCTAACAAAAAGTCCTAATGGGCTACAAAAGCGATCCATTTTCTTCGGCATTTTGACCGAATCTTACGGATTGCTCAGAACGCTGTTTGACAGTTAGTTGTCAATTGTGAATATTGACTTTTTACATTAGATTTGAATTCAGTGACCTAAAAAATATAAGAACGTATACTTTTTTATATTATTATGCATTAGACTATTGAAATATTACATTTTAAATTTGTAAATAATTGTCGACCTGTGGAGCTTTTGAGCTCCATAGGAGTCAAAATACGGGTAAAATTTTACTATACGGACACTACGCCGATTTTTATGGGGCGCTGATCACGAATCTAAAATCAGTTTTTCCGGCAACCTGTAATTTTTGATTTATTAGGCCTCCAAGTGGACTAACCTCAAAATGGACATTTTTATAAAATTTCTTCTTCTTGAAACTGATTACCATCAAAATGGAACATACACTGATTGGGCACTTATATATTAAACACATACACTAAAATTTACACAAGTTTATTGCTTATTTTTAGTAAAAAACACCTCAAATAAATCCAGTTTTTTTATATCTTTACAACTTAAATATAAATCAGGCAACCAGTGTATGTTCCCATTTGCTGGTAATCAGTTTTAAGAAGGGAGAATTTTGAGGTTAGTTCACTTGAAGGCCTTATAACTCAAAAACCAGAGGTTGCCGGAAAAAACTAATTTTAGATTCGTGATCAGCGCCCCAAAAAACCCCCGTATGCAAAATTTTATAAAAATCGGCGTGGTGTCGGTAAAGTAAAATTTTACCAAAATACGCATAATGGAGCTTTGTATCCATTGAGAGTTTTGTAGAAAATCTACAACTTATGTCGATTTCAGTCATTTTCATCGGGGTCACATAAGAAATGATCGATTTGTGGAGCATGGGAACTCCATAGGAGCCAAAACACCCATAACGGAGCATCGTACCCATTAAGACATTTTTCCCAGGATGACCAAAGCTACAACATATATCAATTCAAGCCATTTTTACCGGGGGCCACTTCCCATAAGAAATGTGCGGGGTCCTTTCCATAACAAGCAAGAGAAGCACAATAAACGAATAAGCTGCAGTGCAAATTAAGCAGAGTCATGTAGCATACTAGCGATGAACTAAATCCGCTATGTAATATTGTAAGTTGTACAAATGTAAACAGGTGCTAAATAAAGTAGGTAATAAAATTAGTTAAATTTAAGTTTTTTTTTATAATTTGTTTTTGCATTTTAGTCTTTTAGAATTAAATGTTTTTATTTCCTGTTTGGCTTTATTAAGGCTTATATCAATTATTTTTACAACATTCATCCGACGCATTTTTTTATATAACTTAGTGATTTAATATATTATGCTATAGACGTTCTCCTAGTGTTCCTGCTTAACTGCATTATAATACTGCATGCGTATGTAAAATATAATAAAAAATATTTAAAGGAAAACTAAACCAGATTTAACTAATTAAAGAAAACATGTTATTAGGGAGTACACTTACTTCTAAAAGAAAGTGCAAATGAATCGGTGAAAATCGCCAATCAGCTGATTTCTTCTTCGGTTTATATCTATACCACTTCCAATTACATAACTTATACGCGTTTCTCGTATATCGTACACGAATCAAACAATTAAAATATTTTTGTGCCACGAGCTAGGGGGTATATTCTTGATGTTTAAAAGATAAAAGCTATACTAGAGATAATATAATGGTGTAATTGCCATGTAATATTGTATAATATTAAATAAAATATCTGGGGTTTGAAGTTGTTTTTTTCAGGTTTTACGACATTTAAAATTAAAAAAAAATTAGAAGACAATTTCTATTGCGTTTTAAGCTCTGGTTTTTAATATTAGAAAAAACCTTGTAAGCGGTTTTAATTTATAAATAAATTATGCTTTAAAAATCATATTTTTGTTATACTTTTTAAAACAAGTAACATTTTTTCTTAACTAACTTAAGCACTTTAGAACTTTTTTCTTAAAGAAAAGGATCAAAACTAAATTATACTCTTAGAGTTTTGAGTTATTTTTTCCGTTAAAGTTTTGCTCTTGGATCCTAAAAAAATCAAATATTCAGCGAAATAGTCGAGCAGGCGCAAAAAAGTAGCGTCTGCGCTATTCTTCTAGCACGAAAGAAAGAATATGGCAATTTTTAAAAACCATAAAGGGTACATGGGTAGATTTATAAATTGAAGCAAGAAAATTTTTTTCAAACTGTAAATACAATAATTTTTAATTTGTTGATATATAAAAAAAAACATTCAAAAATTCAAAAAATACCGGTATTATAAGAAGTTCGAAAACGATGTTAGTTCTTAAGGTTTTATAATTTTTTCACCAGATATTTAAAAAAATACAAAAAATCGTCCTGAATAAGAAGTTATTTAAAATTAGGATCTTAATCTTTCTTGTGTTTATGTTGTCAAAAATTACAACAAAAGAGCTTTTGGTGTTAATAATTAATTCATTTTACATAAACACACATTTTATTAATTTAATTGTAAATTATCTTTTCTAATATTTTATAAGTAATTTAGTATGTTAAATTTGGTCTTTAAAACAGAATATTTTTCTCTTTCGAACACATAAAGTAAACTTGTTTGGCGTTAAAAGTATAGAAATAGTTTTCTAATTTTGCAGTAGACGTTATTAGGATTTGGACGCATTATCTAAAAAAAAAAAAAATTAATAAAAACAATTTTATTTTTTTAAATAATTTTAACATTCCAAATAATCCTATATAAGTCTTATACCCACTGTTGTTAACATCCTATTATTAAAACAGATAAATAAGGATTTTTTTAGCATTCTATTACACAAATTCTGTTATTTGAGATTTTTTTAACAATAAAATAAAATCTGTCATATTTTAGGTTTTATAAGTTTTCTATTTAGAACGAGGCGGGATGGGATCGTCAAACGTTAGAAGTGTTATCTAAGACAGATTCAGGTTTTCATAAAATCGATACTATGTAGGTGTAATAAATAAAAAATTTTTAGGGTAAACTATATTTTTATTAAACACCACTGACAAGTTATAAATTTTTCTTTGAGATACTAAAAAATATAAGTATATGCGTAGTGGATTTTTTTATTTACGTTTTTTAGGAGTGGTTTAAAACTCAAAAAAATCTTGTTATAGATTATTTAGTTGAGAAACTTTTTGTACCCCATATACGCCACTGTACTGAGTTGAACCTTGCAGATTTACCTGAAAAATACTTTTAAAAACTAAAATAGTAACGTTTCGGTGACAAATATCTTACAGTTTCCAAAATATAAAATATAATCGAAAGTGTACATACAAAAAAATAAACAACAACTAAAATTGAAAGTATTTTTATGTATCTTTTAAAATTACACAGATTTTGACATTATATACGAATTTAAAAAAATTACTTAATTTTAAAAATCAAATTTAAATAATTTTATTTTAATAGTCGTTAAACTTTTATTTATTAATTTGTTTCAGAACTTGAATACACAACACATTTGACACTGAAATGTTAAAATCTATTTTATTATTTTTAAAAGTTTTGAAATTATTTTTCAGGTTGATTTGCAGTTTTGTAGCTCTAAATTCGTTGTACGGATTCCAGTTTATACCTTAAATCTAAACAGAAGTGGTCCCATCCGACAAGAACCCCAAATAATTTGTTTTAATAGAAAGGATCCACCTTCCTTTACAGTCAATGCAAGGCCCATTATGGAAAACTTTAGAATGTAACTTGGTACGAAATTAACGAAACATAAAAAAAATGGGCTTCAAAGTAAAACATTTTTTTATGGGCGGCTTATAAATTATGACAGTCCTTATCTTAAGTATATTTTTGCATGAATGTCAAAGTAAAACGCAATTTTAATTCCCCACAAAACGTCTCAAAATAGGGTGGCGTTCTTGATTTTTTTTTAATTCTGTTGTAACCAATTAATTTTCACAGCCTCAATTTAATCAATATCAATACTAATATTGTAATTCATTTATTTTTTAAACACTATGCAAATGTGTCCATAATATGTTAGGGCTTTTCAGTGTTACATAATGTAGACATTACCGGTATTTGCAAAGTAGGTTTTCTAAGCAATAAATTGTGTTATTTTTAATTAAATATTAGGTATCTACTGTGTTACGCTGTGTAATGCTACAAAAAGGTAAAGCTGATAAACTGACAAATTTACAAAGTACCTATAATATGTGTAACTTACACATGTACTTAGTAAAACCCTATGTTTGTTGGGCTTTGCAGTGGGCGATAAGTAGGTGATGAAGAAGTAGTTTTGTACCTTTAAAATATTTATTTTTATTTTCTAAAATTTAACCAGGTACCAATTTAATTTTTGCCCCGGGGCCTTTTTTTACGTAGCTACGCCACTGACAACAATAGTATATAAGTGTATGAAAAAAACAAGAAAATCACGGCCTTTATAATTTTAAATAAAACCTATTCTAACGGAATTATTTTGACCAATTTCAAGAATAGCGGTCCGAATTATATGAACAAGCATACGAGCGTCTTACTTACAATACAGTAAGAGAAATTACTAGAAATCAACCAGGAAAGTGCAGGTGAAATTGTAACACGCATCTGTAAAAGGAAAGCGTCCGCACTTTATTTAATTTTTATTATTTTTTTGATGTATTTTTAAGTTAACTTACGCATTTTAAAGGCAGATAATTTATTGCTACTATTTTAAAATTTTAAGGTTTAAATTAACCGTAACACTCTTGATATATACTGTATATATCATTAATCAGTTAATGATAATAGTAATTACATATACTTAGGGACTAAAGTGACTTATTTAATCCCGTAAATGGATTTTGTTGCTACAACATTCAAGAGATTAAAACACTTTAGTCTTGCGGTATATACAGTATTTTTGGCATTTGTAAGACAGGTGTTGTGAATGAAAGGTGGAAAATTTCATTGAAGTTGTCCGCATGTTTTTCACAAAGAAATCCAGGACTTTTTCTCCTTCAGCGCTAAGGACACTTTATTTAATGCTGAAGACCACAATTAACGTTAAAAATAACATCAATATCAGCAAACTTTACAAATTAGTGTGCAGAGGAAGCCAAGATACAACAGGAGGCCAGGTTCACAAATTTTTAATAGATGCTTATTGGGTATATTACTTAGTACTCATAGGTGTACCTGTAAAAGTTAGTCGATGTAACTGATTTAGGTCACTCAGCTTTAATGTTAATAGACATAAGTTACTAGTTAGCTATGGCTATAACACTGAAAAATTATGGGTAGTCGTTCAGTAAAAAGGTACATTTTACATTGTACATTTTATATTTATTTTACAGAATGTTCAGAAAATACGTGTAAAATATTTATTACACTTCTGACGTCAAAATTAGTCTAAAAAAATCAATTTAGCTTTAAAATAAAAATTGCTTTCTATAGACGGCTAATTGATATTGTTGTTTTTTCGGCATATAGCCAAATACTATAAATGAAAATTTTTGTTGGTATTGTAACCAGCTATAAAAAGTAAAAGTTTATAAAAGTGACGTCATCAATATATATTTCTTGTTTGTAAATCATTAACGTTATGACAACCGGGGCCTGGATGTATTTTAACTTTTGAACATTTTTTAGCTGATCAGAGATACACATACATAAAAATGCATTCCTTTGTGTTTAATTTGAGTTAGTAAGAGAGAGTTTGAGTTTATTTTAACATTTTAAATTAGTTAAAGAATTAATATAATAAAAATTATCCTGTGCCTGCATATGACCTCGCTGTTCTGGGTATTTTCATTGACTCAAGAAAAAAGGCCGTAACCGGTCTTCCGAGCACCGAGGAAAGCCCAGTGGCGGATCTGACATGTCTTCATTTAAAAATTAGTTTTGTTTTTTGATTTCCGTATTGTAAATTTTAATCAAAAAATTTAAAAAGGCTAAAAATTTTTTTTGCAAAATACTTCAAAAAAAATTTAAAAATAAAAAAAAAAAAAAAAAAAAAAAAAAAAAAAAAAAAAAAAAAAAAAAAAAAAAAAAAAAAAAAAAAAAAAAAAAAAAAAAAACTTTAAATATTCTTGCGTGCTCTATTTTTGCGGATAACTTATAAATTCTTTTATTATATAGAAATTTGTAGTAAATTTTAATCAAAGTGAAAGGACAGGAAACTAAAAAAAATTAGTTTTGCTTGCAAAATATCTTAACCAACAAAAAATGTTAAAAAGTAAAAAAAAATAAATTACATGCAGCCACCGGAAAAAAATATCTGCGTTCTCATAATGTGGACGATAAAAAAATCAGAATAAATGTTGATTGATGACGTTATTAGGTATCAGTTTCGGCTTCAAATTTTGAATTAAAAATACTTATCTGAAAATTCCTAAGTGGATTCACTGTAGACAACTTTATTATTTTCAAAAATTCTGAGAGTTGGGTCGTTTTTGAAATGGCATGCGTAAAACAAAGATTTTATAAGGCAAATATCGTAAAATTTATTTAACTTTAAAAATATTGCAGCTTTAGCGATACCCCAATATTTTAGAAGGTCAATATATTTTCCGATGTTTGCCTTTTAAAATGTTATATGTTTGGTAGAAAAAAGTTTATTTCTGAAATTACCAATACATTGCTAAAGTGATATGTTTGCCACATGCCCATCAAAAACACCCCAATTCTAAGAATTTTTAAAGATACAAAAGTGTAGGTTACGTCAAAATGAATTTACTTACAAAGTTTCAGAGGAGTATTTTTCTACATTCTACAAGATAGAATTGGTTAGAAATCGCAAAATCTGTTACCCTTGTTACAAAATGACAAAAACAAAAAAAAAACAAGCGAAAAAAGGAGGTTTTTTACATGGTTGTTTTTTTAGACTTCTCGATGGACCTTCATACTTGGCCAAAAAAAATTCATGTTATGATAAAACAACATGCCAAAATTTGTTGAAATCCATTTAATAGTATTTGCGCAAAAAAATTTGCTATCCAACCACGTTTCAAAAATGCACCATTTTGTGTAGAGTCCAGAATATTAAACAAAAAATTTGAATTTATGCATAACTATCAAACCAAACCTAACGAAATTTGTTGATATTTTATCATGGTATGATGTTCTTTTTGACCGAATATGGTACTCCTTCAGAAAAATCTAAAAGACAAAAAAACAGGCACAAACTGGCCTTTTTTTGTTTATTGTTGTTTCGCAACAAGCATACTATTTTTTGCGATATTCCTTTCTTGTTAAGCATTTCATAAAGAAACTTTTTTTTACGATTTTTCCCTACGATCGATACAAAGTTATAAGCAATTAAATTAGAAAAAAAATCGATCTTTTTAAGTCTTGTATATTTAACAAATGCTTCGAATTATATACATCTTTCCAAAGGGTTTTCAGCTAAAACATGCCTTCAAGCAGCCAACCAAAAACAAGAAGGCTTGGTCTTAACTGACCACTATACTACTAAGAAATGTCATTTTATAAGGCCTAATTATACCTACACCTACCTACCTAAATTTGTATGTATCTAGGAAACAAAAAAGGACCTACTAATTAGGAAAAAAAAAGTTAAAATTGACCAAAAATTACATTTGGCTCACCAATTGGTAAGGTGTGTATTTTAGGTCAGGTTTTAATAGTACCTAACAAAAATGCGATTTTTGGAAATAATAGGTGGGCGAATAACTTGATTTTTTATTAGAATGAAGAAATTAAGTAGCAAAATATAGTTAATTAAAATTTAAATTATGTTTTGGTTTAAAAATTAAATTTTAAATTTTATTTGCGTACTAGACCCTCAGTTTATCAAAGAAAAAATAAATTCATTGTACCCGCCATGCCCTTATAAATTAAGTATTGACTATACACCGATCAATTATTGATACAATTTTAATGATGAAAAATATGAATTTTTTAGTCAATAACTCACAGTCATCCTAAAAGTACCATTTAATTAATATATACGCAATAAATACCCTTTTAAAAAACTTTAATTTAGAATGTTGTTCGAAAACCCCAATTTTTTTACACAAAAGCCAAGGTCAAGCTCTGTCCTTAGAAAGGCAGACAAGCAGACCTTCACGTATCCCGATAATTTTTCGCCATATTTTTTTCATCAAAATTTGTTTGGTACTTTTTATAAAGAATTAAACAATATAAAAAACGTCAAAACATTTTTAAATATTATTATGGTTATTATATCATGATTTAGGCATGAATAATAAAAAAAACTTAGAACCAATCAAAATGTCTTCAAGTGACCTTATTATTTTTAAGAAATATGCACGTTCACTTTAAAAAGACAAAAATAAAAAACAAAATAGTTCTCATAATTTAAAATTTATTGTCACTGTTTAAGTATAATCATTTTTTTTATTACAGAGAGTCAGAAATTTAAAAGATTTAAATTGCAAATTTACCTATTCTATAAAGGTAGACAAAAATGATTGAATTTTGTGGGCTTTACTACTTTTAAGAAAAAAAATGTCTTTATTTAGAAATGCAGTATTCTGGTATTAATGTCGAATTTACTATATTTAAGGAAAGTAAACCAAAGACCCATTGTTTTTGAAGGATGTCGCCCTAGGGGGAAACGAGTAAAGGTTACAATTTAATTTGATATTTTAATTATTTTCATTTTGTTTTGACAGTAAAAATATTTTTCACTCTTTTTACTTTGTATTGTTTAAAAAAAAAATCGGCCTTGTTTTACCCATGATATAAATCATAAAATGAATTAAAGAAAGTGATAAGTTGGCCTTTTTTATATTTATTGCTCTATTCAGATCTTATTTCAAAAATTTTCCTTTATAGTGTATTTTGAATTAGCGAAGAAAGTTTTTGAGTCGAGTTGGACGACACCCCCCAGAAATGTATGTCTACGGTTTTCAATTTTCTAGATCGAAATCCCGTTTTGAAAGTCAAGGATTAAAAACGAAATCCTGGTATCCAGGGATAGACCCTAATAATATTTTTATAAAAAAATCTTACATTAGCAGTATCAAATAAAAATCACAAAAATAAAAAACCATTTTTATACAGTTACCTATTGTAGATAGGTAAGTTAAAAATTAAGCCACACTTTGTAAAAAAGCAAAAACAAAAATATTTTTACATTTTGATTCGTAAAAATAAATTGACCCTTTAAAACACCCAGGGACAGTCCACGAAGGGTGAAGTCCCAAGTACTAACGTACTGTGGATATCTTAAGTATGGTAAAAGGGAGTTTTTTCACACGGGACTAAAAAATTAAAGGATTTGAAGGAGAACGGAAAACATTTGCGGTAGCAGGTTGCGTGGTCTGAACACTCTAGGAATAAGGAAAATAAAAACGTGAGATGTTAAGGGTCTTTCGAGTTGAACTGTTAAAGGATAAAAGTGGCAGTACGTGTTGCTTTGTTATGAGCTTCCAGAGAAGGAATTATACCGAACAACTCATCAGAGCTGAAGCAGAAAAAAAAAATATAAAAGAGCGATAATTTCCATACAGCCGGTCAGTAGGCAAGAGAAGGAAGCTTTCCTGTAAGCGTGGGATCATTGATAAGATGAACAGCTCTTCTTTGAACGAAATAAAAAATGCTACGGGTTGTAGGAGATGCCATTTTCCAGACATGAAAACAATAGTCTAAAGATGATCTAATCTGGGATACATGCAGATCAGAAGAAGAGAAATATATCTAAAGATAAGTCACTTAAGGGCAATCAGAATAGACATATTTGAAGTAAAAACCCACTTAAAAAGGAATATTGTTATTTTACACGAGAACCATCAAGAACAGATTTAAAATCTGTTATTTAAAAAAAATCGGTATTTGCGAGATTGCATACTCCAATTTCGGTATTTTCGGACTAAAACAAGCCGGGATCCGGGCTTTGGATTCCGGGATCACATAATTCTAACCCTAGTTGTGTCTTTTGTTAATTCCGCCCTGGTCCAGAAACTTCACATTGAATCCCCTACGATCTCTCACCTCTTCTCCGTTTTCGTTCATTCTCATCTCTTCCGATATTCGTGCAAAGCGGCAGAGTAATATACTGTAAAAAAACCCACAGCGCGCCTGCATTTACACCCAGTTTTTAAATGGTAAAATCCGAGAGAAGTT
>JAHBCN010005336.1:0-55703 GCA_019359885.1 Listronotus oregonensis
ATAGGCACCAATGTACTGGTTGCCCTGGTACATTTTAAGCTTCATTCCTTCCATTTTCTGCAAAATTTATCATAAAGCACGGGCGAAATGACGAACTGCCGAGTTTGTTATTTTTATTTTACGAAGCGTTGCTAGCAATAAATTTAAGAGCGATGTGATAAAAGATGAGTTGAAACCACGCTGACACTTACATACAGGTAATCTAAAAATTAAAAAGTTTCCTTTTTAATAACGCGGTATGAAATAAAATGCTGTACGATACACGGCCGTGAAGCTATTATTACAGCACTCGCTTAGAAATTTCAGACTTTCGTCTCTTTTTCCACAAAAATTTATCCTCGCTACTGTAATAAGTCACTTTCCGGCCTTGTAACGTAAATAATTATTACAATGCGAACAAAAATGCCGCTAAGATCTGCTGCTTGAAAGTCACATTAGGATAAAACATAGTTGTTATAAAAACTAAAAATAAAAAAATATATCAACTAAAAACATGCAAAAAATAATTCTACATTTCCCCGGTACACACATAAACATTATACCACACGATATACTCCTTTTTTAGCCAGAGTTACCCATGGTTTCATCGAGTTAATGAAACTGTTGAATACCCGCGCATTTGTGCAGTGCTTTTGACACATGATATTCTTGTCTTTGGTGCATTTTAGCACGTTTGCATATTGTAATCGTAGAACTCTACACTGTTGTTTCAATTTATTGACGTCTCATTATTTAAGGGAGATAGCGCTACCATTTTTAAAGACAAAAGCATTTAACATTAAAATGAACAACTATATATTATTTAAACTTCTCTTAATGTCTATAAAATCTTTATAGTGAGCTTTGGATTTGTTTTTGAATATTAATTACTAGAAGAGGTACTTGATAAAATTTCCATGTATTCTTTTTTAAACAAATACAATTTAAGACTTACATTATTTCTATCTTTGGTTAGCTAGAGTATCAGTTAGTTGGAATTTAGTATTCCAGACCACAACCACAGGTACCAAATCTGGTACCTAAACAGCCGCTTAAATAACCTTGATTCTTATTACTGATAATGCATTATGTATGGAACAGTTAGCAGATGTTAAAAAGCAATAATGTTAAACGTTCTTCCTGCTTTGACCGGAGCACCAGCTTGTCTCGGTCGTTCTCAGTTTTTAAAAAATGTGTCCAAATGTATTTACATAAACTGCTTATAATACAGTATTATAAAGATTGTAACTATATTGCTTTTTTAATTATTATTTTTCCTCAGTTTACCTTTTTCAGAAATGTGAAATTAAGCTTTATGTATTGAAAAGAATTGCAAAAAATACATAGTAGTTGTAATATTGTAATCTAGATGTATTTGGTGCTATTAGTAAACTATAGGATCCGTTGTCGATATACACAGATAATATTTCTGTAATATTTTTAAGACTTTCCAAATAAATGGACATTATCATTTAATACACCATTTGTTTATGAGTGGAAAAAAATCTAGTAGCTATCGAGCCTTATTCAAAAACTTTCTAATTAGGATAATTTTTGAGTCCATTGTTAATAATAAAGTAAATTCCTATTTCCAAAATATACTTATTGATCTTCATTGTAGATTTACGTGGGGTAAGTCTACAGTATTCATTTTCAGTTCATTCAGTTAATTTACCAGATCCTAAAGTTGTTATGGCAAATTATTCCCACATTTTGTGATATATTTTTAAAGGGATTAAAAGTTATCTTAGCAATGATCACAAATGGCAAAAAATAAGAAATATAATTTTTGTTATATGCGGATGCTGAAAATCTGCATAATGAATATGAATGCATTAAATTGGAACAATATCTTTACTATTTAATAAATGGTACAATTTAAATGGTATAGATCTTACCATAGATAAGTGTAAATTTCTGTAATTTTATAATCAGATTAAACAGTTTTACCTATTAGAACATATTAAAGATCAGTATGATTATAAAATATGTAAAAATGTTAAAATTTACTAAACAATTACTATTTTATTTTACGATATCAGTTTTTTTTAAAGTGTTTTACTTTTTTTATGTGTCAAATCTGTGTTCAAAAAAAAATTAAAAAATGAGCATTTCAGTTAAAAGGATTGTATCAAAAGATTATATTTTTATTTTTGAGAATATAGTCAGTGAATAGTTCTGATCTGGCAAGATATTTTACCATCAATGGTAGTAAATCACTATCTGGATAAAAAAATACTGTTTCTAAAACAAAGTTTTTCTTTTTCTGTTAATGTTGGTTTTTGCTGCGATTTTATTGGGTCAAGAGGCAAGCTTAAATACACTGTTCTTACCGCTTTTTAAATTTTGAAATCAGTTTTAAGTTAAAAAAAAAATCCTTAAATTGGGTTTTTAATATTTTAAATTATTGTTCTACAACATCGAACATTATTTTTTTTGTAGCCTTATCTATTGCAATGGAGATGGCTTTAAGAATTTTATGGTAATCTCCGTCTAATCTTTTGGTATAACTGTTTGATATTTTTAGTACTTAGGAAAGCACCTAAAGTAAGGAAGGTAGTTAAATACCATAAAGAGGGTCCTAGGGATGTGTTGTTAGAATGAAATATTTTTTAAATGAGCTAATCAACTACAATAAAATTGACTTAATCATGAAATTTTAAAATTGACCAAAAAATGGAAACTGAAACATATCATAAAATCGTCCCTACTTATAGTTAAACTAGTGACGTTAAGTAAAATATTGCATAATTTAACGATGTGTACCGGTTTTTTACTAAACATGTTTCTGTGTTTGAAATATGAGCCTTAAAAAAATTCAAAAATCAGATGAGATTCTGCTAGATTAGGTATTATAATATTTAAGACATCTTTGTTAAATTTTTTCTAAAGTTTTTGGTAACAAGAATCTTACAAACAAGAACTTATTTTACATTGATCCGCACACAAAACACATCCTCATCAGCCAAGTGTCACAGATGGTGATTACTCGATTTAAGAATGAGCATCTTGTTAAAATTGGCGCATATGGAGACTGCTTTGTTCGGCATCCAGACCATTTTTTGGTGGTTGTCTTAAAGGAAATAAGGGCAATTTATTAAAACAGGATTTAAAAGATTTTGAGGCTTGGAGGTGGTCCATCGGTCAGATACTCAGCATAAAATGGACACAGTAGGAAGTACAAAATTTGTGCAAATGCATGAAAAAGGAATACATGAGAGTGGCACTTCGTGTTGCTCTATTTGCCTAATTTTTCTGAAGGTTGTAAAAATAAAAGACGGACAGATCTCCTACAGAAGTCGACGGGCAAGAGAAGTAAGCTTTAGTATAGTAATGAGTTTTGATAAGGCAAATGACTTTTCTTTATATGAACTCAAGAATACCAAGTGTTTTACAATAATTATTTATGTTTTATACGTGGCAATAAATTTTCAATTGGGGTCTAATTTGAGATACATTCAACGTGTACTGTTTAGGAAATTGTTGTGATTCTGGTTATATTGTGTTATGCCATTTAAACCTTAAATTTTAAGGTCATTTTGCAGGACTGGACCGCTTTTATGTGGGTATAAGACTTGTCACACTTTTTTATGATAATCAAAATGATTGTGCCTTTAAGATATCAACCCGGAGAATATGTTTGGTGGCTTAATCCAACGTTAATTGGAGACCCTATAAAGATATATCTGCATTTCCACACGCTCTCTTCCATATCCGATTTATATACCAAATTGAAAAAATGAATATTATAAAATGATTAGTCGTAAAAAGAGAGTTGGTATCAGTACTAAGCCTTAGGGTACCCCAGCCCTGGTTTGGTAAAAGCTAAAAAGGTGACCATCTGCCATAACAGATATACGTTTTTTAGAACGAAAACTTGAAATTTAAGCTTGAAGTTTTTGATGGAAGATCGTAGGAAGTAAGATTGCTAAAGAGCGCATCAGAGCTGACCTGAGATGGTTAATTTAAGACAGTGAAAGTCCAAGATATTTTTATTGGTACTTAATAATGCTCGATACACAATTTTATCCATTTTGACAAGTTCGGGGAATTATTTATTACACAACACAAAGTTAACTTTTAAATTTAAATAAACGTTGTTGATAAGCTGTTATTTAATTATTTATTTCCATTAATAAGACTAACAAAAGTATTAAAATTGTCAAATAGTCAAAATCTACAAAAGTACCCAAATCTACAAACTACAAGATAAAAACACTAGTGCTGGTATATAACAATATTGACTAACATTTACAAAAAATGTATCTACTAGCCTAAAAAAATAATTGTAATACCAACAATACCACCATACAAAAAAACAATAATAACAAAAGTGGAAGCTCAGACTTTACAATACACAGCGCGACAAACAAATTTTAGAAGTCCTTAACACTATAAAAACATTTATCAAAAAGATAGCACAGCAGTGATTTTTTAAACTTTCTAGGTGAATAAATTTCCTTTATATGTTTAGGCAGCTTATTAAAAACAGTGCTACCAAAACAAAAAGGACTTTTCCGATAAGCTGAGAGTCTAAAATTAGCTATTGAAATATTATTATTTCTTGTGCCCTAAGCACGAACAGTTGATACTACGGGAATTTTATCTTTATAGCGCTTAACAAACATCGCTACCTCCATGAACAAAATGGTTGGTAAAGTTAAGACCCTCTTACTCACCAAGACCGGCCCGCATGAGTCCAAGAGGCTCTTGGAAAATATCTGTCTGATTATCCTTTTTTGGAGAATAAAAATACTTGTCACCTTAGTAGCCTCAGTAGCCTGATTATCAAACACCTGTTTTATGTAATTAGAACTGTGTAGGCTGACTTGATATTATTAAGTTGTCAGAAAGTAAAGATTTACTGATAGTGCGATTAATGTGACAATTCATAAAAAAACTCTGGCGGTGCGGTTCGCCGTTTAGTTGCTGTTCTGTGTGGCTGAATATGACTTAGTTTTATATTCTGACTTTGATCATTCGCTGATCGACCAATAAGATTGCTTCTTTGGGTTACGTTTTGGTCATGGCTGTTATATGAATATCGGCAACATTGACAGTCCAGACGCAGTATTTAATATTTTTGGGCTTTATTTTCAGACGTTAATGTATTTTAATGAAATAATAATGTAACATTCCTAATGTGGTAGGTTGTAAAGCGTAATATGAAAGAAATCTTTCTACACATCCCCTGTAGCCAATTCAATATAAACAGGAGTCAACTAGCCACGGTCGGCGCGGCGCTCTGCGTCGCAAGGTGAAGCACTCTGCCGGCAAAAAGCAAAACCTTTTGCGACGTATAAACCAAAATGGTGTCTGACTGACAAACCGAGGGGAGTGGCGAATGAAATCCATAGTCGACGACGTGATCGCGGGCACCGGCAGCCGATACACGGGTCTTCGACATCTTTAGGCCCTGAAAAAACAACAAAAGTGCCGTGAAATGACCTCCGACTAGTGTGCAATGACCCGTATTTAAAGAACAGACACACCCCGACTTATTGATACAACCTAATCTGTGATAATTCTTACTACTATGGCGGTTCGAATGGATAATAGTAGCACTTCAACTCCTAGGAATAAGCTTAATTACAATAAAGTAACGGTAGGTTACTTGCTTTAATCCTCTGCTTCAGTAATCCATGAATGTCTAGTCCTGCATCGGTTTGTCATAACGTAATAATTCTTATTTTTATTGCGTAACAGCCCACGACTGAGTACACAGATCATTGCCTATGTCTAAACATCAACAGCTTTAAAGTAATGTCACGTCACATACATTCAAATCTGTACTAAATTAATAAAAATATTTATGTTTACGTGCTGGCTTAAAGCTTTTGCTATTTACCAAGGTCAAGTCTATGTAAATACTAAATACCTACTTCTACCTACATTGGAGCGACTTTTATACACGCATTGTCAAGTCCATGGCCGCAAATTTAAGTTAAATTCCATGGTGTTACGTGATTAAATGCTGAGATAAAACTCATTCATAAAAAATAAAATTTCTGTATTAAGTAAACAAAATTTTTATTTACTATAACAAATCCTCTTTATCTATGATTTTTGAGTTGAATAGAAGTGTGAACGTCGAACTTTTCGTTTTTCATTATGGTTATCTAATAGACGGTTGCGCCACAATTACCTTAAGTAGATCTTTACTAAGAAGCTTCTAAAATTTAAGTCAACTTATATTTTTGCTTTTACCATTATATTTTTATTGCAATTTAACTAATAGACTTAGAAAGGTGGCAACGTTGCATCTGCCTCTTTTTTAATTATTGGCCTACACAGTTCGAAAAATCAGAATATAGAATATTAGATGTCTTCTTTTCTAGCTTGTGTCTGATAAAATGACAGTAGTAATCTTAATAAAAATTTTATAGATATGGGAAATATTTAACATTTTTGTCAAAAATTGTCACGTAAAGGCGTAATAAAATGTTTTTTTTTCCATTTTGTGGACAATACAAAATCGGTCACTAATTTGTATTTTTTTTTGTTTAATTTAAAACAAAATGGAAAAGAAAAGATCAAAGGCACCTCACTCTACGGTCATTGGAAGGGAACAATAAAATTGTTGTCATATATGAGTCATAAACACATATTTAAAAACAAAAAAAGACATTATATTTAAACTCAAGCTTATCTTCGATTTGCTCAAGGAAGCTGAGCACTGTTGGCTTCATTAATCTAAATCTTTTGAAAAACGTAAGATTTATCGTCTCATCAAAATGATTTCTTTTAAAAACAACGGTACTTTCATAGACAATGTCTAAAAGCCTAAAAATAAACGTGCAGGTTGCCATAAGTAAATAATACAAATTTACCGTTCATAAATTATTTTTGGAAATCTATTTAAAATTGCATTATACTTTCAATATTCATTCAATTATTGTTTAAAATCCATTTTTACATAATTTTTACCAAGCTCATTATTTGAAACTACAAACGAAGAATAAATGAACAAATATTTGCCAAACGTCAAATTATTTAAGGAATCAATAAGTAAAAAAATCCCAAACCCAAAGTTAAGGGACCCTAAAGTACGAATTTCTTCTGGTGCAATTAAGGGACAGTTAGTGCTTAAGAATATATTAAGTTAAAGCGTAGTAACATCTTAAGTGCCATAAAACTAAACACTGGAGATTACACATTTTTATTCTCTGTTTTTGCAGTTTAAAAACAGGAAGTTTAAAAATTTTCTTTCGTCATTTTTTTTCTGTAGAAGAAGATAGAATTTACAATTTTAAATTTATTGCTGCAATTTGTTTTGACCATGGTAAAATTTGATTTATATGAAAAAAATAATAATTCAGCGGCACGGCATTTTGTATTCGTTCTAATAGCTGGAGAAAGATAAAGAAAAGAACGTTTTTTAAAACTGAACGATTTTTGGATTAAAATCGGTAAGTCCCCACTATGAAGAAAATTGCAAGATGAAACAAAATTTAAACCGTTCAAAGCATTTGCGAAAATCCTAGTCATCATCGACCATTTTAAGATTATAGAAAATTTAGTTTGTTGCTCTTTTAACGAGTGTTACTGGTTTAAATACCGTGTTATAAAATGACACTGACATTTCTAATGTCAATATCTTTCTCTATTACCGGTTTAATCGCAAACACAAAACGGTAAGTCAAAATGAGCTACCATGTTTAAACATCTTACCTGCGAAAATACCTTAAGGTGGTAGTTAACACACTGGCTTGACAAAAGACTGGGAAAAGGGCCTCACCGAGTTTCCATTTGAAATCTGCACTGTCGTCGTTGTTGACATTAGTGCCTTATTATGTTGCTAGTTGGTGGAAATCATATCATACTCCTAGCTTTATTCGTCTTTTTCAAAAAAAAGGGTTGCAACCCCTGACTTCAAAATTATTTTTCTACGAAACTGGGATAGATATTTGAATGAAACCAAAACGACGTAAAAGCTAATATTTAGTATTTCATTTCATATTTTTTTCATAATTTTTCAACCAGTCATTAACCAAAAACTTTCGTATTATCACTAAGTATTGAACTATAACTCATTCCAATAACATGAATGTGCAAAGGGTGGAACATATTGAATAATAATAATCAATTTTTATGTAGGTGAGCACATAGCATGTTCCGGCCATTCCAATAAAAGTCACTAAAATTAAAATAAAAATAGCTTATTATGGTATTTAAAACATAGTTTTTTTTTCCTTTAAAAGTATATATAATGCCATCTTCGTCACTATTTTCTTCTATAGTGGTAATGCTTGTAGCAACATAAGTATCATTAAATATAGTGTTAATATTTCAGCAGTCCTAATGATATTTAATTGGTAACGGCCGTACCGAGCAACAATCTACAGTTCTCTTTCCAATCATAGGTGGATCTTTTTATGCCCATATAGTTGTTCATATGTGGTTCGTATTCAATAAAACATTTAAATGTCTTGCTATTGAGATGTCGAGAACAAACTTTCCTTCTCATTATATTGTCATTTTCTTTTAAATATTTAATATTACTATCGTAGTTGTTACCATCCAACAGCTCATCGAGGTAACATACCGCTTGTGGCATTTATTAGGTTTTAAAGTAAAAAATCTTTATACAATAGAACCGCTTTGGTGCTGGTCTCGGGGTATGGAGAATGAGCATGCTCAGCCCTATTGACTACTATGAACCGGCAGATCACCGAAACAAAATAAAGAAAAGCCCCTAAAAAATTAAAATACTTATCTATGTTTCGATGCCAAGTCTATCACCGTTTTCAAGATAAAATTAACGTAAAAAAAGTTGAACTGAAAATTTTAAAATAATTAAAATTAAAATTCTTACATTTTAATATAAAAATAAAATAAAGAGATCGTTTTGGCAGAATTTATGACGGAATTCTATTAAAACGATTTTAGAATTTTCTACGTTTTTATACCAAAATATAAAAATTTTAATTATTATTTAATATTCAGTTTAATTTTTATATATTTTGTTTGAAAACTGTGGTAGATGTGCCACCGAAACGTAGGTAGGTATTTTTATTTTTTTGGTAATTTTTCTTTATTTTGTTTCAGGCGATTTGCCGGTTTTTATAGGAGTTAATAGGGTTAAGCACACTCAATTTCTATACTCCAAAACCAGGAGCGAAGCAATCCTGTTGTACTCAACAAAGCCTTTAAAACATATAATTCTTATATTTATTGAAAAGTCCTCGTTGGGTACATCCCAAAAGAAACCAGGGAAGCGCTTCGGTCCTGGTTCCGGGGTATAGACACTGGGCCTGCTCAGGCCTATTGACCCCTTTGAACTAGCAGATCGCCTGAAACAGAAAAAAAGAAAAACCCCCAAAAAGCCCCTAAAATCTAAACAATTATTTACGTTTTGGTGGCAAGTCCGCCACCGTTTTCAAGATAAAAATAAAGTACCTTTACTGAAAATTAAATAGGGATTAAAATTAAAATTGTTAAAATTTTGGTAATAAATTATAAATTTTAAAAATTTTAATTTTAATCCTTCAGTAAAGTTTTTATACTTTATTTTTATCTTAGCTAGAGACAAATTCATGGTAACATACAGATAGAGATATTTTGCTACTGGAAAAAGCTACACAAGTTCTATGTCCACCCAAGTGTTTTAATAACGGTTCCATGCAAAACCATGCTCCGCCCAGGTGTTTGTTCTCTAATTAATTATTTTTTGATCTTATTGTTAGATAGACGTTACCCGAGTTGAACATCTAGTAACACGTTTTATGAAGAGCGTTATACGAGGCTTTCATTTAGATTTTGTAAATGAATAGTAAGTTTGTGTTTTAAATACTTCTGACATATAAACAACTTTGCGTTAGGTTGTAAACAACCTGGAATAAGGTGGGCTGGTGAAACGCTTTTCGGGCACTTGTGAAAATACTGACTATCTAATTATATCTTTTATAGCTGGCGGAGAAGGCATTAACAAGGCCAACGATTCTTTTTTAAATGTAATTAAGAATGCAAGTGTTGTGAGAAACACCATTTTCTAGACATGGGAACAGCATTTCAAGCAGAGTCTAATTTGAGATACATATAAGAAAACCAGTAGTTATACCGCTAACGCTCTAATGAAATAAAGTTGTTCTTACCAGAAATCGCCATTTTTTTCGTTATGTTCTATATTTATATATTAACGGCCGAGTGATGATCGCGTTGTTAAATTTAGCAATGGACTTAGCAGTTTAGAATGTTTAACAAAACGTCATTGTCATTGTTATTCAATGATTTTTGTTAAACATTCTAAACGGTTGTTAACTTTTAACAATTTGCTAAGTTGACAACGGTTTAGAATGTTTAACAAAATGTCAGATTTTGACAGGTTGCCTACTAAAATCATTGAATAACACTGACAATGACGTTTTGTTTAACATTCTAAACTGCTAAGTCCATTTCTAAATTTAACAACGCGATCATCACTCGGCCGTAAATATGGCAATTATCTTAAACCTAATTAATACTGAAAATTAAAAGCTGTATAAAACAAAACTTTTTCCCTGAGAGCCGTCTAGATTTACTACCGGGGGCAGCTCAGCCTCCTTGGCTTTTGGTGCCCAATCTCCTATTTTTTTATACGAATCCTCCCACTAATCTTGTCCTTCTACAAGTTTGTATAACCTCGAGACTGGTTGGTTGATATATTTCCGTGGGCTTATTTTCGGTTGCCCAAATAATGCCTGTCTTTTGTGGTTTCTCCCCCCTCATCGCACATTCTGCAACTTGGGTCCCCATTGTATAAGCTTATCTTCTGTGGGTGTCATCTTAGGTTATTGTGTCCTACTGTTATGCAAAGTCTTTTCCTACTTTTGTCTGAATAGTTCTTTCTTCGTTCTTTTGGATGGGCCCATTATGAAGCTTTTTCCATGTTTTATTCTACTAATGTTGGACCAGTATTCCTCGTGTTTGTTTTGGATCCATTCTCTTGTTTGCCCTCGTGCTGTGGTTTTGGTCACTCGAAGGGCAGGTTCAGATCTAAAGTATGGTGTGGATGATCCCTGTTTTGCTAGCTCATCCGCTTTTTCGTTACATTCTATTCCCGAATGTCCCGGTGCCCACAGCAGAGTTACCCTGTTGCGTTCTCCCAGGACTTTTAGTTCTTTTTGGCATTCCCGTGTCAGCTTGAACGTTACGTTGGGGTATGCTAGTGCCCCTAGTTATCTGTGTACTAGATGATATCTCCAATCGTGTTGGGGAGATCGGGTTGTTGCCACTTACTTCGATCGGGATATTTTACCCCGAAGTTTTTGTTGAGTATTGGAGAGTCATCTGGTCTGTTCTCACGTCCAAGATGTTGTCACCAACCTACCTTTTTTGTCGTTATGTTTCAAACCAGCGTAGACACCAGTTAGTTTTTGTTGCAGTCGGAAAACCCATTCTTGCCTCTCGCATCACTATGAGGTTAAGTGGCCGAAGGTCCAGGAGACACTTGGGGATGTTTTGATTGCTCCTGTTATAGCTAAGCAAGCAAGTTTCTGTACCTTAGACAGAACTTTAAGCTATATTTGCCTAATATTTGTAGTTTTGTAAGTGTAGTTTACTAATCACCATTAGGGTGAATTTGCACTCGATGCAGTGCCATGTAAAGGAGTGTATTCATTTACCGCAGTTACCGCGGACGGCGTGTTCGTAATCGTTCCCGCGGAAAGTGGATACCTAACCGGTGCAAACGCCAAGGTAAACCAATGATATTGTTAGAACCAGCTTTAGGATGCCGCGGGTAGCCGCCCTAAATGCATACGCACCATAATGAAAATAATGTTTGCTTCCGAGCATGCGCCTTACGGACTTTACAAAGCCATTTTATTTGCATTGCACAAATAAAGGACTTTTTCTTATTTAATTGCACCTATCGTGCAATTTTCCAATTAACATCTTTACATTATAATTGACATCTTCATGTCAGAGTAATTAAAATTAGGTACAGTTTATTTTCTCGTTTTTCGATTTTTATAATAATATTGATTGCACCTAAATACTAAACCCGAAACAAGAGCCTATTTAAAACCGCAAAAATTGAAATATTTTAAATAACTGAAAATATGACATTGTTATTAGTCCGGTATTTTTTACAGATTTCCATTCTCTTTTTGCATGTAAACGTCAGTTTTTAGTAAAAAACATATAATTAGCGATGCCTGCGCCGCCGTATATAAGTAATATTGATTGTGTTTAGCGCCTAATTAAAAATTTATTACTTCTTACGTATCTACATATTTATTTTATTGTTGCAGGTATGTACAGCCGCTTTTTTTCAAACAACTAACCACTGTTTCTTAAACTAGTTTTATATAATCTGTGAAAAAGTTGGAATACCAAACTTAAGTATTAATAACCCAAGGTGAGTGATTTTTATTAGAGATCGAACGCTGTAAGAACAACACCGATACGTCACGGTCTCATATGGCAAACCCGTATAAAACCGTGACGTATCGGTGTTATTCTAACAGCGTTCGATCTCTATTGATATTTTTTTACTGCTTTTTAAAAATGCATGTTGATTTTTAAATGGAATACCCTTATATTTCTATATTGGTTTTTGATAATGTACCATTATCAAAAAAATAACAAAATTCCTTGCAATGCATGTTTAGATGCTGCAAAATGCAATCCCAAAATTCAGATATCACCGGTTTCTGTCAGAACATTTTTTTGTTCCTACGATT
The DNA here is from genome assembly GCA_019359885.1 of Listronotus oregonensis. Taxonomy (NCBI): domain Eukaryota; kingdom Metazoa; phylum Arthropoda; class Insecta; order Coleoptera; family Curculionidae; genus Listronotus; species Listronotus oregonensis. The sequence continues at coordinate 12,645 of JAHBCN010005336.1, forward strand.
TTGTACTTTTAGCCACCCCACGGTCAACGCCACCAAGTGTAATTCTAATAAAAGATTTGGGAATCATTTCACAGTTTGAACTACACCTTTACTACTAAACAGCAGTGGAATTTCTCCTTGATCCCCGGGAGCTAAGAACGCCCGATTCGGCTCCTCCAGCCACCATTCCCGAAAAAACGATGTAGTTTTCAACCGAACAAACGCTCTGGTTGGAGGTCAAACAGAAAGTCGAAAGCGCTTGCTTGTTTTCATATTTTATCGAAGATCTCGGACAAAGAAAGAGTTATGTACCATTCAAAACTGACCGTTCTACGTTCCTCTAAAGGCACTGTTGCCGTTTTCCGAAAACCCCACGACAATATGTACCCAAGAACTTCGAGTTCGAACCAGTTTAGTTGAATTTGCTTCACCTGCAGACACCTATACAGTCGACTGCTGGTTAAGTTTTTCGGCTTATACGTATAGATTCATGTTCCATTACCTGTTACAATCTTATACATGTCTTTTAAAGCACCGTCATTGTATTTTTTAAGCATTTATTTGCATCAATTGATACGATTTTGATACAAGAACTTTTTTAGGGCTAAATAATCATTTAGTATATTAGATATGCAGTTGGAAAAATACCTAAGGTTGCCCTCAATCCCACAGTATAGTTGACATCGGTGTTTTCTGATTGTGGACAACTTTTACGACATAATCACGACGTAAATTAATCGATGCACTTCTGTGTTAATGTTTCACATCGAAAGTCGTACTAATTTGCACGTCAATTTTCACGAGAGACAATCTCGGAGACAATTTTTAAGAAACTGAAAGTTAAAAAAAAATCAGGGTAGGGGACCGCCACCCTTCAGCCAGACGTTGACTTTTATGTTTAGGGGTCCTTCAAGGACAACTACACAAATTTTCAAAGTGCCTTAAGAACCTAGTCAAAATTGTTCACCAATTCTCGGACCATAAAGAGTCGGTCTAATAGGATAACTTCTATTATTTTAAGAATCATATTATCGATAATACTGTTCAGTAAATAAAAATATGTTTGCTCGCCGAAATAAAAATGAGTGTTTTAATTAAAAAAACTATTTTTAAACATTTTAATGCTACAAAATCTAAAAAAAAATTAGCGACCAAATCAAGTTTTGGTCGGCTTTTGCCACATTTAGCCGAAAATTTAATCATCTCAGAGGTCTTAGTTCAGATCTGACTGAAAACACAAAATTTTGAATTTACTGACTCAAATTTTATGTGATTCCGTTATATTTATATGTTAAATGGTGTTGATGATAATTGGTAATTGGAAATAATTGATATAAATACATTGCATTGCATCGTTGTAAAAATATATCAGTCATTAAAATGATATGGCTCATATCAATATAATTACTAAGACTGTTAAGCCGGAGTCTCATGCATCCGATTTCCGACGATCCGATCATCCGAAAGTATTTTGATTGGTCAAAACATGTGGGGCCACAATGTTCTGACCAATCAAAATACTTTCGGATGATCGGATCGTCGGAAATCGGATGCATGAGACTCCGGCTTAAGTCGTTAATTTGAGAACCTAACGAATATTTTATGTTGAGTAGGACTATTATTGAAAATTGTTTTTATTATATAATTGATAAATGAAATTTCAGTATTAGCTTAATTAAGATGCAGAACCTTCGTTCGGGCACTAGTGGCCAGTAGTAGTCTGCAAGATTAGTAGTGTACTTTTTCCTTGGTATCTTTTTTCCATTTTTGATGTGTTCTTATAAAGCTTTTCGCCGAGTTCATTATCTCCAAACTTCGCAGGGAAAAAGTCCAAATGGAAATGAGGAGAACTAAATTTAAGATACATGTCACACTCCATCGATTCGTATGCTTTTATTAACTGCTCTATTAAAATTCTGTGATTATCAGCCCGATACTTTTCAGGAAAAAAATATTTTTGCACACCTATTTAAAAGCCCATCATGCCATTTTCTCAATTTTGAGTCTTTTCAAAAACGCGATTAATGAGCTACAAAAATTCCTTCTTTAATTTCGACCGATGATCCCCAAAGTGGTAAAAACTTGCTATATATTTTTAATTTTTGATCAGTTTCTGTATATGACGGTTCAATTTTATTCGATTTACTCAATCTAACAACGTTTTAATATCTTTTTGTTTTGAAATTGTTTACAAATATTTTAATTCAAAAAGTATATTGTTTGGTATTGATTATTTATTAGTAAGAGTTTTACAAATAACATATTAAATTTATTATTCCTAAGTAAATATATAAAATTAAAGAATATTAATAAAATAAAAGAATACTTAAGAAAGTGTGAATTTTTATTAAAATATGTCGCACACTTATTTAAAGGCCCATCATACCTTTATCTTAGCTGAAGTTAGTATTTTCAAAAGTTTCATTACCAAATAGGTTACGTATTTAATGACCTAAAAAAATATTCCCTTTAATTTAGACTGATGATACCCAAAGTGGTCGACAACCAAGGGTGATAAAGTTAATAAAGAGTGCTCGATTGTCTCTATTTGTCCGCAGATATAGGTTATGTTTAGACGTCATCCGTTTGCTCATTTTGCCCAGAAGGTAGATTTATCTTACTAATTTTTGTTAAATATTCAACTTTTAAATACTATTTTGGATATGAACATACTATTAGAACTGTAATGTATAACATTTTAAAAAACTAAGACTTTATACAATTTGTAAACAAAACAAACAGGCAAACGGATTACGTCACAAATACCAAAGTGACATTTAAATTGACTTATATGGGCTTAAATGGGATCGAGCACTCCTTGTTAAGTTTATTACCCTTGGTCGACAACTACCTGCAAAAGGTCTATGTCTGCTGTTAAAACATATTTAAAGTTGATGAATTAAAAAAAAATAATTTAGATAAGCACAGGATTTATCCAAAACCGAAAAATATGGCAAGAGGTCCACGATCCAAAAAAAGTGAGGACTTTGACTCGGACCTTACAATGTATACAGTATTAACAGGTATGTTTTATATATTGCTAAAGAATAATATTGTTGGGCGATGTTATTAAAAATTTAAATTTTTGCTTTTGATATGTTTTCTTTGGGAGCTACTCGCCTTGTAATTTTCTAGAAAATAGGATTACTTCGAGGTCCAGGTCCCGAGGTAACAAACTTCGAATATGCTTAGCCCTATTGACCCCTATGAACTTGTAGATCGCCTGCAACAAAAAAGAAGAAAAACTCCTCAAAAAACCACTTATCTACGTTTCGGTGGCAAGTCGGCCACCATTGTCAAGATGAAATTAAAAAAAAAATAAACTAGAATTTAAGAAATTTTGCTTTAAAAACTTGAAAAATTCTGTAAGCTTTTTACTTTTTATGACGTTTTGTCATAAATGATATTAATTTAGTTGACTGGTATATTTATAGTATTCAAAAAAAGGTGGTACGGTGTGTTAATTGATATTAAATTTACCTGAATACTTCAGCGGCAAGCATGTTAATTGTATTATTTAAATTAACAGATATTGATGCTACTCATTTATTTTTATTTACAAAAATAAATGCACTTTATTAAATAAAGATAAATGTGTAGTATCAATATTTGTTAATTTAAATAAGCTATAAGTTACCTATCTTTGATGCTGGTAAAATTCAATTAAAACTTAAAATCAATTAACACACCATACCACCCACCTTTTTTGTCTTTTTTGAATACTATAAATATACCAGTCAAATAAACTAATGTCATTTATAACAAAAAGTCATAAAAAGTAAAAAGCTTTCAGAATTTCCTAAGTTTTTGAAGCAAAATTTTTTAAAATTTAGTTCAATTTTTTTTTAATTTAATCTTCACAATGGTGGCCGACTTGCCACCAAAACGTAGATTAGAAATTTTGATTTTTTGGGTTTTTTGGGAGGTTTCTCTTCTTTTTTGTTGCAGGCGATCTGCAAGTTCATAGGGGTCAATAGGGCTGAGCAGGCTCAGCTCGCTATACCCCGGGACCTGAAACGAAGTGGTCCCATTTTCTAGAACATTTTAAGGCGAGTACTCCCAAGGAAAACATATCAAAACGTGAATCCGCCACAAAACTATAGAATATATTAAAAATTTTGCGTTATTACTAAAAGCTTAAGTTCATTTTCGTGTTACAGTTTTAGCAGAATATAAATAAACAAAATTGAATCTTCATTTTCCTAAATCATTTAACAATTTATACTAAGCTATAAAAGAGAAAAGGTGAATAAGACGATCAATCTTTCGCGTCGCTCATCGTTTCAATTGCAAACGTGACCTTAGGCGTAGTTTCTACTCCACGTCGAACATCCGGGTCCGACTTAGATTCTGCATGTCCGTGTGCAATCATAGGACCGGACCTATAGGCTATTGACTATCACTTTGCACAAGAAACAAATTCGTAAGAAGACTTTTATGTTTGATTATAATTGAAGTTAGGCGTTGAACCAATTACAACCAAAAAAGAAATCTGTATTTACCACTGCATTATGGCAGGAATGGTTGACTTCGCTTATGAAGTTTTATTCATATAATTAATGTTTAAGTCATCAGCGAGTCCTGTTATTTAAAACCAATTTTACCCGCGGTTAATACTGTAGAATTTTCGGTAGTTCAGCTAAAGAGTTACCGCAAAAACAACATATTTTTAGCCAATTTTTTCACCCTTGCCAGAGACCTTAAAAAAATCCAAAAAAGATTCTGCATATGTCAAAATATCGGAAATGAAAAATCAAGATTAGCCTATTTTTTGGTTTTTTGAAAAATGTCGAAAATCCCTCTATTAGGGGTTGTTAAGATGACGCGAAACTGAAATATATGAAGAATATCAATAGAATAAAAGTAATTCTAATATTATTTTTTCTATAAAATTAAATCTTAAAAGTAGAAAATAATTTATTTTTATATTAATGAGGGCGTAATATAGTTGAAAGTTCACCCTTAAACTTGCTAAGGGGTTAAATCATCCCCTAAATATGAAAAAAATCAAAAATTACTTGAAGAATCTAGGAAAAACTACTAGGATATTCTAAATTATTAGAAATTCAAATCGTGAACCTCCCACCAATGTCTATTTTGGAAAATCCCCCCTGTAACCAGGGGGTGAAGTGCCGCCGAAAATGGTAAGAACTACTATAAAATATTCGACAGTTTTTTTTATATCGCTATGATATTTTCGTATGTTACTTTTTTCATATTTAAATGATGATTTAACCCCCTTAGCGAGTTTAAGGGTGTACTTTTAACTATATTACGCCCTCATTAATATGAAAATACATTATTTTCTATTTGCAATTTTTTTTATATAAAAAATATAATAAGTATTGCTTTTATTCTTTTTGATATCATTCATATATTTCAATTTTGCGTCGTCATGTCAACCCCTAATTACGGGTGATTTTCGACATTTTTCGACAACCAAAAAAATATGCTCAACTTGATTTTTCATTACGAATAATTTGACATATGCGGTTACTCTTCGATGCATGGTTTTTGGGCGCTTTAATATAAAAACACTCCAAAGCGCTAGTAAAGTTAGGCTGCGTTTTTTTGAAAACAAGGTTTTGTCATCATTTTTTTTTTTTTTTTTTTTTTTTTTTTTTTTTTTTTTTTTTTTTTTTTCAAATATTTTAAATTATCTTAAAATGTATACATTTTAAGGAAAACTATGAGGAAAGCTTTTTTGTAGAGAATTACATTTTCTATGAAATTAGCATTATATAGGAACTATCAAACATTTTTCATTTTTTTTAAATAATCATAACCTTGACCAGATTTTTTAGGCAACCCATTGGCGATACTTTGATTTACAAATTATATTTGATAAAGAATATTCTTCATCCGGTTGGCATATAGTTGAACGTCGCCTCGGATTTGGATCCCGTAATATATACTTCAAGTTTAAGTTTAAGAAAAGCAACAACTAACTGCGTTATCTCATTTTCCCACTCGCAAAAAAAATCTTATAATGCGGACATTGTATATATGCCATAAATACTCACTATTAACTTAGTTCTATAATCAGATATATTTTCTCGGGACTCCAACATTAATTTATCGTTATTAGTAGACATCTAAAGTTGTTTTTTTTTAATTGCAAAATAAATGCAAACAAACAATTAAAAAAAACAATTTTATTTTTTTTTTGTTTTTTGTCCACAACTTTTTTTTGATGCGAGACAATATTGCTTTACAACAGAGAAAGCTGATGTCCGAATTAATATGCGGCTGGATGGCTGGCTCAACGTATTGTTATTAAAATTGGACATATCTGTCCAACATTTCCAACACAAATTTAACAACTTTTATCAATTTTTGTCGATTTTTCTTTAATATCAGAAAATTTTTATTTTAAATAAGCAAAATGTATTTTTAATAAAGAGATAAAGGATATAAAAAGTTATTTAAATAATAAAACATAGTTTAATAAGTAATGCACCTTAAATACGTTTAATTTTTTTTGTTAAATTTGTAAATGGTTTTATCGTAAACAATCATTGAGTTTATATATCAATAAAAAATGAGTTTAATAAAAAATGTTATAAAAATGTATTAAAATTACCTAAAAACTATTGGACATCAAGAACAATGTCTATTTCATTGTCTACATCTTTATTTATGTCCCCAGAGATTTTAAGATCGCTTATATAAAAATAATCTAAAATAAAAAAAAATGGACAAAAATTGATAAAAAGTTGTAAAATTTAAAAAGTCATATTTCTGTCAAGTTTTAATGAAAATACTTTTAGCCAGGCCCATTTTAAGGTGAAGTTGTATCAAAAAATTAAAAAAAAATGTGTAATTTATTAAATTCGAATTTTACATTTATTTTGCAGTAATTTTTTTTACTTTTAATAATTTTGATAGGAAGTTTTTATTCTCAACAGAAAGCTTTGCACATATTTTTGCTAAAAAATGCATTGATTTTAAAAATAATTTTAGAAAATGATGATAAATTTTTTTAAGGAAGCCTAAAAATAGCACTTCATATATTTTTTTTATATTAACGTATTCAAAAACCATTATCAATCATAAAATTATTTCCAATAAAATTGTTTTGCTTAAATTTCATAAGCGAATCCTTTGGAAATTTTTAAAATCTAAAATTAAAGAAATTATTAAAATTCTTATTTATTTAATTCAAGAAAAAATATTGTGGTAGTGTAGTACTTGCCATATAGAAAAAAAAAGAATCAATATTAGGAACTATCAAACATTTTTCAATTTTTGGTAATAATCATAACCTTGACCATATTTTTTAGGCAACTCATTGGCGATACTTTGATTTACAAATTATATTTGATAAAGAATATTCTTCATCCGGTTGGCATATGGTTGAACGTCGCCTCTGATTTGGATCCCGTAATATACTACTAAGTTTAAGCTTAAGAAAAGCAAAACCTAACTGCGTTATCTCATTTCACCACTCGCAAAAAAAATCTTATAATGCGGACACTGTATATATGCTACCGCCAAATACTCACTAACTTAGTTCCATAATCAGATATATATATTTTCTCAGGACCCCAACATTAATTTATCGTTATCAGTAGACATGAAAAAACATGTCTTTGGGAATGTGATAAGAAACGATAAGAATTAATAATGACCAGCACAATCACCAATACCACTTATTTGAAAGATAAAGAATATTATAAATATAACCTAAGTACTAATGTAATAATAAGCGATAAGGTTTGTTTTTGTTTCTTTTATTTGATTTGAATTTACTTTACAAAAGAATGATGTGCCTTAAATTATCAGGTGTAGGTTTGTTGTTGGAATTTTTAATATGATAACAATAATTAGGTAAACAATTACCTTTTTTTTAACAATTGTTTGTTTTGATTAGGCTTAGTGCTACTTATTGCAGAAAAAACTTATAATATATGATGTTTTCCTTAGAAATATCAGTGATAGTATTCTGGAGTCCTTTAAGTTTATTTGGAACACTTTTTTTAAAAACTGAAATATTTTTACTCTTTTTATTTTTTTTCCTGTATTATATTAAAATTCCATTACGTTGAAGTAATATTTTGGCAAAAGTTTCGTGGATTAAAAAAAAAATTCTTGATCAAGCAAGCGCTTTAGCACTAAGAAATTCCTTAACTTAAATAGTATAATATGTCGTTTTCATGTTTAGTGACATGCATATATGGGACATTTCACGTCAAACGGATCATCGACGCCCTCAAAATTAGAATATATCTATTAAGATAAATAAGGCCTTAAATTGTTTGCCTAGATAGGAACTTTCAAAAGCTATGTGGTATTTTTGGGAATTCAACATGGCGGCTCCAATATGGGGGTCGGAATCTGGAGAAAAATCAAGTATCCAGTAACAAAAGCTTGTAAAAATAAAAATTTGCAACCAATCGGGTCGAATTTCGGGTCAGTTGATGGACTTCCCTAAAAAGCTGGTGCGGTAGGTTGTCAAAATCCAATATGGCGTATCCAATATGGGGGTTAAAAATCCAATAAAATCCTTGGTCGCATTTTTAAAAATCAGTCGATTTGCATCAAATTTGGTATATGGGGGTTTTTGGGGTTTCTAATTACGAATCCAAGGTCAGATTAGCAAAATTAAAGGTGGCGGATCTAAGATAAGGAGTGATTTTTTTGAAAATTAAATCCACCTGACACCAAAATTACGGTGTACGTAGGATTTTGGAACGCTGATCACGAATTTAGAGCAAACCAATTAATTTTTTAAAAAGAAGATCCGTCATCTTGGATCCGCCCTCTTGAATTTTAAGAGCCTGGACTCCGATTCGTAATCAGCATCGTTAAAAGCCCGTATACCAAATTCGGTACAAATTGGTTGATTTTTAAAAAATTCATCCGCCATCTTGGAACCGCCATATTAAAGTTTGATAATCTGACCTCGAATTCGTTATCAAAAACACCCGTATATCAAATTTGATGCAAATCGGTTGATTTTTAAAAATGCTGAAACCATATTGTGGTTTAACCGCTATATTGGATTCGCCATATTGGATTTTGGCAACCTACCACACCGGCTTTTTAGGGAAGTTCATCAACTGTAATCTAAGCGAAAATTCGACCGGATCGGTTGCAAATTTTTATTTTCGCAAGCTTTTTTTACTGGACTTGCGAAAGTTCTAGACTAACAGTTTGAGCCCTTTTTTATCTCAATCGAATCATTCTAATTTTGACGGCGCCGATGATCTGTTTGACGTGAAATGTCCCATATGTAAGGGCTCTGCACAATTTTAACATGAATAAACTTTTGATTTAATTTAATTTGATTTGATTTGATTTGATGGGTTTAACGTGGACAAAACGAAAAAAATGATTTTAAAATTTACAAAGAACTCCGGCCACTTTTTTTAAAAATTTAAGATGTTTGTCAAAAACTATACATCTCAGTATTATGGTCAAAATGATCTATGATGGGTAGATGTTAATCCTTTGACTAGTTTTTAAATTAAAAAAAAAACTATATACTAGCCTTAACTTTAGCCTGAATAATGTAAGTACCTTTAGTTATAAAAAATAAGTTATTAAAAAACTTCACAAACTTGTATGGTTGTATCAGTATAAGAATGAAAATTCGGTGCTCTTTGAAAAATAAAACATATGAAAGTAGCCAAAAAGGTTGATTTGAACTGAGGGCCGCCTTTGCTTTTTAGCAATGTGCCGCTTCCCGCACGTGTCTTTAAAAAGAGTCCATATAAAAGCAAAGGTATGGCCGCAAGTTAATTTAAACCTTTTTTAGCTACTTTTATGTTTTTTTCTTTTAAAGAGCAACTAGATTAATGCAAAGATCGCTCTAGAACGGCAATATATCAGAAAGTTTATAAAGCCATTTTAAATTTTATCCCTTTACCGGCATCTGAATTGCGTTCTGGTTGTTCATTCTGTATATATTGCAATCCCGGGATATCTAATCATAATATTCTACTCTTCCCAATGCCGGAATTCTAGCGTTTCCCGGGTATTGAATAATAAATCCTCCGGATATCATCAGGATGCTGAAAAAACAACAAACTGTAGAGTAACTAAAAAAAAAAAAAAAAAAAAGCAGTCGTTGTCTTTTACTGAACGTAGATCTCTAAAGCCGTCATTCCCAGGCAAACTTTTGGTGAAACCCTGAACTTAAAACATTCTGCAGGCAGGGCTGGTAAAACCCGGGTTTTTTTGTATCAAGTTGGTGGGTTTTTGTGTTTTTGTTGGATTTTTTGGGTTATTGTGAGTTTTTGCTATTTTTGGCATTTCTTGATGAAAATTTAACCTAAATTTTTTTTGGTTTGGCGCTGGATAATAGAAAGAAATATCTAAATGTGATCTTGCTGTTCAAGAAAATGCAAACTCAAGTTCAACATGTTTAGCTTCAATAGCTTCTATTTCTTCCGAGTATTTATCATCGACTGATAGTGATGTCGTTGAAGAAAAAGAAAAAATACTCCATCACGCCGAGAGAAAAATCGGTAAAAAAAGGAACAAAAACAAATTAGATATTTATAAGATTTGGCAAATATGGAAAAATCCTAGATCCAAAAAATTTTTTCTCTTATTTGGCTTTTTGCTTATGGGTTTTTTCAAGTTGGTTTTTTGGGTCTTTACCAGCCCCTGTCTATGGTGTAAAAAGTATGATGCTCACGATTTTAATGAGCGATAGTGGAGCTCAAAAACAAGTCGAAAAGTTTTCATAACATATGTGTCAAAATCCCTGACAGATTTTGTTCTAAACGATGTCAAAGTTATGAACTTTAAAAGCAGTTATTTCTGAGAAAACTCTAACAACTGGAAACTTTTGTCATAATCGCTTTTTTATCGTGTAGATTCATTTGCTAATAAAATAAACTAAGGTTTAAATTTTTCAGTCTACAAATAAAAAAAATCAATAATTTTTTCTTCCCAGTTTGTTTTAAAATCGGGAAAATATGCCGATATGTTTTAAATGCAGTATACCAAAAAGTTATGAAAAGTGACTGTGCAAATCCTGAGAAATTTTATTCTTTAAGCAAAATGAAAAAGTGCTGCTTTTAAAGCATAATAATTTGTGTTCTTAAAATGGATATTAAGTCGATTCTTGTGGTAAGTACAATTATTTTTTAATTACAAATAAAAACCAAACAATAATTTGTTTTTGGTTTAAATTCCCGACCCCAAATTAGTTATGAAAGTAACTTGGAAGAAGTAATTTTTATTATTTGTATATAAATGAACATCTCTTAAAAAGAGTATAAATATGTAAAACTTCGCAAAAAACGTTCGACGTTCGACTCGTTGCAGTAATGAAACGAGCGCCTGATGTTGCCAACTATTATATGTTCTTGGCTTTTTTCGACTTGTTTTTGAGCTCCACTATCGCCCATTAAAATCGTGATTATCATACTTTTACACCGTGTATCTAATACTAAGAGATATAGAAAATGCAACAATCAGAATTATTATTTGAATTTTGATGAAAACTTCGCAAACATATTTCTGTATATATTAAGCCGATAAAATTTTAACAGCATTTTGAGCCGTAATTTTTTTTCTAAAAGGAAAGGCATTTTGTGTGGTATCAGGATCCGAATAATATGAACATGTTTACTTAATATTCAGTGCGCTTTTTTTGTGTTGGATTTGTTTTTGAGTTCCATTTGTTTCATTGCATTATCATGTCCAGAATTCGCAGACGGGCTTTAATTTCTACTCAACTTTCCGAGTTTGGGAGAGGTCGGATAATCGGGTGATGAAGCCGGATTTTCTTTAGAGAACTCGCTAACCGGGTAAATCAAGGAAACGAAGCTACAGTAAGCCGAGATGTTGTCGAGCGTGTAGTCCCAGGAAGGCCGAAATCGACGAATTAAGAGGTAATTGATACCAAAGAGAGACTACAGAGCAACAGGATCGTTATTTGAGGCAACTAGCACTTAGAGATCACTGTGGATGAAACATGGATTCCCTTACTATATACTCCCGAGACGCACGGAACGCACCAGCACACACCTTAGCAGTTGTGGTCGCAAAATTAATGGGAAAATAGGATTCCAACTCGTTTCAGATCCCCCTTATTCTTCAGACTTGGCTTCCTCGGACTACTATTTGTTTCCCAATTTAAAAAGAAATGGCTGGCGAGACAAAGATTCTGTTCAAACGAGGACACTGATCGATATTTGCAGACTTTGACAAATCCTGTTATTTGGAAGGGATCAAATAAACTGGAACATCGTTGGACAAAGTGTATAAGTTTGAAAGGAGACTATGTAGAAATAAAAAAGGTTTACCCAAACAAGTAAGTAGCTTTTATTTCTTGCACGGACTTTTCAAACTCTACTTCTGTATACCATCATCATCTTGTATTATCTTTGAATCTACACCATCTTCGGCAACGATTGGTATGGAGTAGGAAGATACTTAACAGAAATAAGGAATGGAACTCAATCGTATTCAGCAATGAGTCCAAGATTCTCCACTCCATGATGACGCAAGAAGAAGACATGGTGAAAGGCGGAACGTTTAATTTTCCATCTAACCGCATGTTCATCGCACTGTGGACAATACACGCTTCATATCGCACGTGTTAGTTTAGACTTTTAGGAAGCGTCCGGTGTAAATTTGCCTCCAGTGGCCTCCTCGATCTTCTGACATTTCCCTTTTCGAACATGTATGGGATATGATGGGAAGAAGGTTAGACTTACCGCACCTCTTTCCACAAATATTGAAGGCTCTAAAAAACCAATTCTGATGGCCTGGGATACAATACACCGGGAAGACATCAATCACCCACCAATCAATGCCGCGACGACTTAACGAATGTGAAGCGATTAAAGGAACTTCGATACATTATTAACATGGGGGTGGGACATCTCAGCTATTTTGAGAAATTTCAAATTTTAATCAGTTTCTATTTCTATCAGTAGACCTGTAAAGTGTTCAAAATTACAAAATTCTAACTAACTCGTGTTGCATTTTCTATGTTAATTAGTATGTAGTAGTATGCTATTAATAATTTAAGGGAAGTCGAGACAGTTTAAAAGTTTTTCTTCAAAAACGATTTTGGTACAAAGATTGATTTTAAAAGTTTACAAATAACATAAAAAGGACTTTTAGCTGTTCGTCACGGTATTAGGGTGGTTTTTTTTGTTAATCACTAGTAGATATAAAATAAAGTGTGAATTTTTCTTGTGTTTAGCTCTATTAAAAAAAACAGGGTGCTATAATAACGAATCAGCAATATTTTTGAGGAAAGATTTCTCAGGCCATTTTATAAAAAAAGAAGTTCTTATAAACATATATGTCCCGAAATGTTTTGTTTTTAAGAAACAGGTGATAATTTTTTTTTCACCAACATTTTTTTTTAAATAATTTAGAAATCATTTAAGTGAGTTTTAAATTAAAAAATAAATCTGTAGATAGAATTAATTAATTAATGTTTTAAAAATATTTTGGGGAAAGTAAGCATAAATGGACATCGAATAAAATGGTTTTTATTTCTTATCTCGTAAACGAAGCAAGATACCCCGAAAATATAAAAACCTAGTACAAAAAAATAATTTACAACATAAATAAAATAAATAAGCATCATTTTTAACATTAAAGGCCGCATTCTCCATCTAAGCTAAGGTATACCGGGCGCGCGACGCGGCGCAGCGTTTGGCAGCATTTTTTTTCACACATTTTTCACGATTTGCACTTTATCAGCTTCTCAATAGTTTTATCAAAGTAAAATGAACTCAAACCTCATCATCGTCGTCAGACAACTTGCTAGTTGAAATAGCATTATGAGTATAAAAAAGGAAAAGAGAAAAAACGGAAATAATGGGTACATGATATTTTTCGTGCAAGACTCGAAGAAGGTGAATTTTATACGCTGTTTATACATTCCTATTTCTTTCTTCCACGAACAAATAAGCAGGAAATGGTATAAATAAGATATTCAAGTCGCTGCTTTGGCGCTTTGTGATTTCCACTTGTAAGTCAACAAGCGGCGCAGCACCTCTATAAGCAGCAATGACGCGTGGGTACGTTCTATAGACGAATTAAAATTTTAAGGTGAGGCGTTGCGCTGCGACGCGCAGCGACGCTTCTCCTTAGGTGGAACGCAATCATTTAATTACATGAAAACAATTATAAGCAGCATTTTACTGCGCTGCGCCGCGCTGTGAGGTGCTGCTCCATGCTGCTTAGGTGGAAATCAGCCTTAATACATAGCAGGTAATTTTGATATGTTTTTCAACTTAAAAATCGACCTGAAATTTGTTCTGAAATTATGAAAAAACGCGTTACTATGTTTAACCTTTTGACATTGATCGATTTTTATATAACGTAACATCGATAGCCACACTCTCGGTTGATAACTAATAAATGTCTAATTTTTAATCAACTATTACTTGGAAAATGAATAAGCGATAAGGTAAAACTGCCATACAAATACAATAGCTAATTAGGAATATTCTTATCTAATGTACACTTAGATAAACAACCAACAATGTGGTAAACAAGTTAATCACCGATTTTTCAGAATTTCTGATTCTGTGAAAACCCAAAATAGTATTAAAAATAACCAGTGCAGTGGAATAAAAAAAGTCACGTAAAAATTAATAATGTATCTTTAAAAAAAAAATTGTTATTATACTATAGTATTAAAATCATAGTCAAATGGAAAAACTTTCAAGAAATTTAATGTCAAAGTTAAATCCGTTGATATATTTGAGAATATTTTGGTGGCTTTTGAGATTATTTGACATTGTTGTTTCAAAATACACTGATTTATTTATTTAGTTTTTTGATTCAACTTTTTAGAATCTAAAGGTGCCCACATACTTTCTGAAATTCTCAGAAAAAAAAACTGCGCAGTCTTGTTCCTAGGGATTTCCGGAATGTGTGTGTGTGTGCGTGTCTGGGAGAACGCCTTTGTTGTACCGGACAGTGCAGGCCGTCGGCCCGACCTGCGCAGTTTTACCGCTGAGGATTTTTGGAATATGTGTGGCTGGTATAATGTTGTCCTAATATTTGAGTTATTTTTCAAAACAAGTAATCATTTTTCAGTGTATATTTTTTTTATTGCAATATTTCATAGCATTTATTAATAATAATAAAATTAATCTAATATTAAGTTTTTTTTCCTTTTTTTAGAATGCATAAACTGCTTTGTGTTTAAAACAATCAAGGGTGATCTACCATTGGTTTTGGTATACAAAATGCTATAAAAACCAAAATGAAAAGTTTAAATCCCTGTGTGTGTATTTAAATAACAAATAGTTTGACAAATGTAATATATAATAGAAAAAAAAATACATTTTTTGCATGACTTTTAGGACCCTAAGGACTAAGTATTGAGTGAATTATTTGTCTATAACCTAAAAACTTTAAACAATCGCCGAGAACGCCCAAATCATCCGATTTGTATTATTAAAAAACGTTTGAAATCCTGAGATTATCCAATGTTTAAGTTCCCTATTCTGGACTTACAATTTTTAAAATTGTCCAATCTATTTAAGAGAAATCGGACTGCAAAATTATTGCGCAAAAATTTTTAAAAATATTTTAACGAAATTTGGCATGGTGTTTTATTATGCCTAAAGTTCTTGCTTGCAAAAATAACGTTTTTTTTACCTTTTTTTGTTTATTGCTTTTTTTGTAACTAACTTTCTTTTTAAAATTTTTCTTCACTACCAATTCTTATTAAGTTATAAACGCTTAAAGAAGAAAAAAAGTTTTTTTTCGACTTTTTAACGTTTCGTTTATTTTACAAATGTTTCAGACCCCTTTGAGAGGGAACATATCTTGATTCTTGTTACATTTATGGTGAATGATTCTCAGCAAAAAAATTTCCTACTACCTTTTGGTCTAAAAAGCACTAATTATTTACACTTATGTATTTTTTTATTTAGTTGACATCCCGTTAGACCAGAGTCGATAATTTTTGAAACAAAAAAAAAATAGTTGGATGAAACCCATTAAAAAAGGAAGGGAATATAACAAAAATAAAAGAAAAAATAATGTACGGGCGATCTGAGCTTGGGAAGGGGGGAAGGTGAGATTTTAAGGGTAAAAAACGGTTTATCTGGATTTCCGGCAAAACAACAAGTCCTATGGAAAAAAAGTTAAATGGCAAAGTTGTAGGTAATAAAAAGATCTACAACTTTTGTATTTACACTTTTTCCACATAACCTCAAAATTTATGTGAAAAATTTAAATAACCAAGTTTTTTGTTCTTACAAAAAAAATACGAAATTTGGTGAAAACTTACGTTTTTATGTCTCAAGCACTGTATTTTTTTAATTTAAAATAGTTATTTTTTCACCTTATTTTGACTTAATATCGAAATATCACCCTTATTTTCAACCGAAAATTCTCCTGTCAAAATATCTGCTTTTTTAATAAAGTCGGTGGGCTTTTTATTCGTTTAAATCTCTACTTTCTGATGGTGTAAAAAAATATACATTACTATATGAAAACCAACACTTAATACGTCTACAGGCTTCGGCTGTAATAGTTTTTTTAAATTTGGATTTAGTTTTTAATATTTTCTTGAGTGAAAATCACCCTAAAATCGGTTATGTTTAGATACTATTTTCTCTTAACTGGACTTATATTTCAAAAATTCGTTACAGCAGAGGCATAGATTATTTCCTAACCTTTAAAATGGTATATAGTTTATGTCATTTAAGTAAAAAATAGTTACCGAAAAACGTTATCTCCTGTAGGCTTGCAATCGGAAACAACATCGCATCGATACACTGAATTTGGAAGATCCTAAATAAAATATAAGATTTTTAATGCGGCTATACGAAAATTGTGAGTCTCCGCCCACCGTCTCCGCGTCCTTTCGCCCGACCCCTAAGGTGTAGCGTAAATGCACTTTTAAACGAACAAAAAGCCCACCGAATTTATTAAAAAAGCAGATATTCTGACAGGAGAATTTTCGATTGAAAATTAAGGTGCTTTTTCGATATTAAGTCAAAATAAGCTGAAAAAAGAAATAATTTAAATCAAAAAAATTACATTGTGTTTGGGACATAAAAAGGTAAGTTTTCACTTAATTCCGTAAAAAAAAATAGAAAACCAAAAACTTGGTTATTTGAATTTTTCACATAAATTTTGAGATTATGTGAAAAAAGTGTAAATACGTAAGTTGTAGATTTTTTTATTACCTACAGCTTTGCTATTAAACTTTTTCCATAGGACTTGTAGTTTTGTCGGAAATCAAGATAAACCGTTTTTTACCCTTAAAAACTTACCCCCTTCCACTTCCTGGCCTCAGATCGCCCGTAAACTATTTTTCCTTTCATTTTTGTTTTATCCTCTTTCTTTTCCAATGGACTTTATCCTACTATTTTTTTTTTACTTTTTACTATTTTCAAAGGCCCAGGTTTATGTAAATAATCTAGAGACACGGGTAATACTGTAATGTTATCCATATTCATAAAAATTTGTAAATACTAGATATAAGACCATTTGGGTTATGACCTATTTACAAGAATTAAGCTACTTTCTTATTTATTGCAAGATATGTATTAGGGTAATTGGATTTACATAATTAAATAATAACATTCTACAGGCAACAAGGCAGATGGTTAGTGTGTTTTTTAGCTTAAAAGTGTAATCGGTAACGGATATTATGCTGGATTTAACTCTCAACCGACGATCAGCGCTGACATTATTCGAACATAGGTATATCAATGACCATGTAGGACTAGTTACAGGTAGAGCTGATAGACTGCTACGTGCATATATCCTACATTTTCATAGCTACCTTCGACCGATGTCTTTGGAGCACTACATCCGGCTTTGGTATATTTTTAAGCGCCTCAGTTTTTATTTTAATATCGTAAGTTTAGGAAATATATAATTTTACTATAAAATAAATCTTAAAACATATTATATCCAGTGCAGTCAAATCGTGGGAAAAAAGTACTCCATCCACGCAACACGCTACGACGTACATAATGTGATGGGACACCGAAAAGGGCCGAGCGATGCCGAAATGTGCCCCAAGATTAAGAAGAAATTTTCTCCTACCACGCGACGCGGAGAGGTAACGCATACAACGCTTGCCTACCTCTGTGGTAGGAGAAAACTTCTTAATCTTCGGCATCGCTCGCTCCTCTTGGGTGTTTCGATCAGGAGGGACTGGAGGGAGTACTTTTTCCCACAATCTGGCTGCACTGATTATATCTATAATAGTCCACAGTATAAAATACTTCCTATCAGCTGATTTATATATACTTGAAACTTTGTAGGTAGCTTTCTTTTCAACAAGTCCGACAAAGCTTCTCTCTACGACTTTTCTCGAAACTGCTGCTTTTTCAAGTGGTCAATTTCGAAACACGTCAAATTCTGGATTAATTTTTTTACGATAAATTTACATATACTTTATTTTATTACATTTGTAAAAGGATTTGATGAGAAATTCAAAGGTACTGCTGCAATCAGCTTAACCGATAGTTCATTGTTGCTCCATTGTTTAACAGTTATTTGTCATTAGGCGGTCATAGTGTCCAGCAAATTCATTGTAGCGTTTTTGTAGTCCGACAGTCTAAATATGACTTTTTAACGAGGTGATGCTTTGCGATTAATACATGTCAAATTTTATTTTTTTACTTAAAATTAAAAATTATATTCGACAAATTATGTGCTGCACAATGCAAGTAAAAAAAATATAAAATACAAAATTTTAGAGGCGGCTATGGATTATATAGACAAAATTATTTATATAATCACTAATACAATTTTATATGTACACGCAGATAAATCAATTTACATGTATGAAAATGAACACAAAATGTGTTACATAATTTTGTGAGGGGCTTCTGACTTGAAATATTCACTTAATATTTCGTTATACTCCCTTATACTTTCTGCATATTCTCTAAAATTTTAATAAAATTAGAAAACTTTTCTCTTAATCTCTTGTGTATAGAAATGTGTAAAAACATCAGAAAAATGTATGGTGATTGGTGGTCACTACTGGCCCCGTCCTTAATTTTTTAGGTTTTTGGCGTGCTGCAACATCCTTTAAAAAAATAATTTCAAAAATGGTTGTATTTAAGGGAGTATTTTCGTAGGGGTTTCACTGGTCTATTTTTTTGCAATAATTTTCCGATTTAGAGTGTGGGAATACCGAATTCATAATTTGGGAACACAATATATATAATAGAAAGTACCACCCTAAAAGAAAACAATTGAAACTTGTGTTTTTAAGCACATTAAAAAAACGCGCAATTTTTTTTAATAATTTTTGAACAAATTCTAAGCTTTAAGTAGTATGATGATTTTTATAGTGATGAAAAAGAGTGATAGAGAAAATTTTGAAATTATAATATTATTTAACTAATAATTTATAAATCAGTTTTTATTGAAAGTAAGTTATCTTTATTTTCGAATAACTTTTAATTTATCTAACATTTTTTCAAGGTTTTTATCTACTTTTAAAATTTAAGGAGTTAAATTATATTTTGACCGTAACAAAATTAAATGCATTGATAAATTTTACATTAAATATAAATATTTTAATATTATTTTTAGTTTAGAAAATGGGAAAAGTGTGGTATTATTATTTTTTGTTGTTTGGTTTTTTGTATATCTTGGACAAATAAATAGAGAATGAATTTAATTCTCTTTAATATTCGAGTGGTTAAAAAGTTTTGCTAAGGTAAAAAAATAATAAAAAAAACCATGAGTTTTTGACGCTACAAATACAACCAACATTTAAGTTTATATTTAAACTAAGTCATTTAGCCCCAATAATGTTGTAAATTTTAACTTGCAAAAATTTATTTTAAACATAAAGTTTTAAAAACTACTACACTAAATAAATTTAATCTGGTTACTTAATATACACGAATAGTATGAACTTAAAACGGTAATCATAAGATTTTATTGTCGATATCTGAAACCTGTGAGAATGGAATTAAGCAAATAATTTATTTCTCGATTTATTTTATGATTAAGCGAGAATATGTGTTCAGTTAATAAGATACCCGACCTGCTAATAGTTAAGAAGTCAGCTTACTTAGGTTTTTATTATTTATTTTGTTAAACAAGACTTTAATTTAAAACTACTTTTGTTATTTTGCGTATTTCATTATTAAAAAAAAAAAGATACAACGATGCGTGACTAGTTTACATTCTTAAGGTGCGTATCCATTTTGCGCGGCTGCTGTGGGTAGCGAGCTCATTCTCATTACCGCGGCAAGTGGATACCAAACCGGTGCGCACAGCAAAGTAAACATTGCCGTGGTTGATCAAGAAAAGGTCGAGATTGATCTCAGGATTACGTAAGAAAATAAACAATTTAAATTTCACCATACAATTATTATAAGCAAAGTTCTAACAACAATAATTATTTAATTTTTTTCTTGTGCTATTGGTTCCTAGTAGTGAATGAAATAAATTATTTTGTTTCTGCTAGCGACTTACACTACGCGAATGTGATGCACGCATTAAATCTCGCCTTGTGTAAAGTTATCTAGAGCCATGAGTCATTGCGCAAGGATCATGCAGAGCGACGCAACATGTAGTCAGTTTTAAGTCCGCATCAAAGGTTTTTCGCTCTGCTACCTCGCGCTGGCTTCACGATAAACCAAAAGCAGCAGATTCCACTATAAATCGGGCACAGTTCAAAATATCTGTAAAATGGTCCAACTGTACTGCATTAATATCGTTTTGCATGTGACTTTTTTAAATTTATTGGAGATATGTGTTGTTTTAGTTAAACAAAAAACACAATGCCGCAATATGTCAGAAAACTGCTGTCGTTACTGAAGCTTTCGGATTAGTAAGCCAAATCTTAAGGTATGTACACACCGAAAAAACAAACAAGAACAAACATCAGCGAACAAACGTTTCTTTTCTTCAGTGTACACGGAAAAAAGAATATACTAAATTTAAGCATAATAATATTAGTTTAAGGTTTATCTTAGCTTTGTATATCCCCAAAAGACTATATCGTTTTAATTTGAGAATTTAAAATCTTCATTTAAATTTATTTAACTTAAATATACACATCGTTATTTGTAACATGAAAGATTTATTTTTATGCATGCATTGAATCAAATTGTTACTATAAAGATTTAGAATAGAAGCATATCAGTAGCTCAGCATAAGTCGAAAGTTTCTTTAGAAATAAATATATGATTTTGTTATATTGAAGATTCTACCGAATCTGAAAGTTAATTCGGGAAATGTTAGTGGTGTTTTAAAATAAAATATCGCATTTTAAATCTGAGCCTACAATTGTATTTCTTAAGAATATGATTATACTCAAATTAAATATTTAAATTTTGGTTTTATTATAAGCAAATCTTTGGTATAAGTAGGTTTTGTTTTATTTAGTGATATTATGTAATATTAAAATGAAAATATTAACTATTTAATTTAATAATTTTAACATGTTCGGTTTAATATGTTGACATTTTTAGAACTGAAATATGTACAGGGTGTAACAAATTCGAGTGTATCCATGGGGATTTTTGGAAACTATGGAACATGAAGTCGGTTAAATTAGCGCAAAAGTTGCGCATTTATTTGCTCCAAATAAAAATGTTTAAAATGTGTCGTAGATTTTCTAATAGTTCCAAAAGATATACGGGAAAAACCAAAATTTTGAAAAAATGTATTTTATTTTTTTTTGTAACCCTATTTATTAACTGATTTTAAAATTGACAACAACACATTTCATTACAGCCACTTTACTGCCATAAATATTAGTGTTTTTGGATTTCCCATTCAACGTTTCGTTTTCTGGGCGACCATCATCAAGTTTGGCCTTTCTTTCTATTGTACGCCATATAGGATCTCTTTCTGCTCTCTATTACTTTTTGAGCTAAGTACCGAACCTACAAATCTGAATGCTGCAAGTATTAGCGATACATCGTTGAATAGGTCATTCAATAAGAAACTCAAAACTAAAAAAAACATCCAATATGGCGTCCACAAAAAAAAAAGTTGAAAATGATGGTTCGTCTAGCGAAATTAAACGTTGAATGGCAAATCCAAAAAACACTAATATTTAAAGGATATAAAGTGGCTATGTAAAATGTGTTATGGGAATTTTAAAAAAATCGGTTAATAGTCAAGGTTAGAAAAAAGATCAATTTTTGAAAATTTTATTTTTTTTTGTATATCTCTTGGAACTATTTGGAAAAATTAAAGCACATTTGAAACGGCATTTTTGTAGGGCAAGTAAATGTGCAACTTTACCTATAATTTAACCAACCTCGTATCTCTTACGGCTTTTAAGATCCCCATGCATACACTCGAATTTGTTACACCTGTATAACTACCCCGTAAAGAGAAGCTTTTGCCGCACCAATAACTGAACACATTCTTTTTTAACGACTATCCCGGATTTTTTTCCGTATTCAGTCAATTTTAGTAAAATAATGTCTGTTGTATATGACCTCAACACTGTTGACGACTAAAACAACGTTACTTTCATTAAAATTGGAAATAATGAAAAATATACGGTTACTTTTTTTAAAATGATAAAAAGCCATTATTACGTTTAGCTAACATTAATATAGGTATTGCTACAATTTTTTAAAAGTTTTTTCGCTGTGTTAAAAAAGTCCATTATAATTATAACAGGTTTAGCTTTAATAACTACAAAAAAACAACAGGTGCAAAAAATCTTAACGTTTATTAAAAAAATATCTTGCTGAAGCTTTTTAAAAATCTGTTAATAACAACAAAATATAATTTTCATTATAGAAGAATTAACTTTAAGTTCTACTTTCTTGGAAAAAGAAACAGTCTTGTTCTCAACTTCGTAACGAAATAAAAATCAGTTCAGCTATTTTTCTTTGAACAGTCATTCGAAGGCCTAACCAACTGGGATTAGTTTTTTAAGAAGGTCTTCGGACAACTCTGGCCCGCTCGTCTTCTCCTCTGACATTTTCTAAAAAATAAAATAAACATTTGAAATGCTAAAATTAAAATATTAAGCATAACACATTTTTCTGTAATAAGTAAATAGGTGGGTACATCAAGATTTCTATACCAACATACAGATAACATAAAATAAAATATAAATAAAATGCATGTTAAAATTTAATTTAAAAGTAAATTAAGTCCTATACATACGTACAGGGGCGAAAACTACAAAGACAAAGGGGTTTAAATATAATTAATTCAAAAAAACTGTTTCTCAAATCGTATACTACGTTTTTCCTAGGTACTCCTAAACATTTAACCTTCAAAAATTGATAAAGATACTCAGGCTTATACAATATATAGAAAGCAAGATACATAATATGTATTATTATTATACATTTTATTTGTAAGAATTTTTTTCAAACAGGTGCAGTTTGGGGTACCTATAGGCTACAGGGAGTCAACGTTTTAAAATAATATACTTAACTAAAAGCAGTTTGCTTAGAATAGCTTTAGTCAATTTCATTTACCCATATTCCTAGTTGGCAAGTTTTAAAAAATGTAACGCGCGCCAATGCCTTTCAATTCTATTTAAGATTTTTTTAATAGTTAAATAAAAAAATTTTATTTTAAAAATAATGCTTAAAAATATACAATTTAGTATTAGACATGTAGGTAGGTATATGTATATATTGTTTGTTGTGGTATACTGAATTTTATCACACTCTGTACTCATATTTTGTAGCCTGTAACAATATTAATGGTTTATACAATGTACTTAGTAATTTTTTTAGTCAAGTTAATATCTAACATTTTATATAAACATGTTTAGCGGCGGTTCAAAAGCGTATGCTCCTATAGGTAAGTTTATTTAAATAAAAATGCCTGTTTTGGTGACAATTGAGATCCTATCGACCCTTGGTTTTTGGACAACAGTTTTTGTAAAACAATGGTGTAAATACTTACCTAGGCTTGAATAACGCTATCACATTCCCCACTGTTGTAAAATGTCTTCAACTCCCATTATTTAATCGTACAAACACCCAAAACAAAACACGTGCAACGGGATTAGAACAGTCCGATTAAATTTCGCTATACCCTTCACCTTGATCTATAATCACAAGAATGACCCGATTAAACGTGGCTACCGCCAATTTCCGGTGCCAATCGGGGTACATCGTAGGTGGATTCTCTTAGAAATGAAATTTCTGGAATTTCAAAAATTTTATATTTAGATTATATTGCAAATATATTCTCAAATTGAGCAATCCAAATGTTTCAAATTGAACATACAGGACGCGTTCTTTAAATGATATGTCATTTTTAATTGTAAATGACCAGTTTTTATTTTAAAAAAGTAACTGAAATTCAAAGTAAAATTATATGTTATTTTAAACTGAAGAACAAAGAAGTTCAAACCAAAATCATGGAAAGTCTTAGCTTTAGACTGTATTTTTTGAAGTCGAAAATATATTCTGAGGATAAGAAATAATTTTAACATTAATCATTTTGAAATACTTCTTTTAGGTGGCTTTCTTCAAATAAGAATCGGTAATCTCAATTTAAATAAGCCATAAACAAAATATCTAAATACTCTATTTGATAATATGTTTTTTTCTGTGTAGATAGTTAAAACGGAGAACAAACGTTTGTTTGTTCTTGTTCGCACATGTTCCAGTGGACCTTGGTACATCAAAGATAATTTTAGAGTAAACAAACATTTAGTTGCGCTATGTAGACAGAAAAAGCGAACAATAAACCAAAAACACATACAAAGAAAGTGAACAAGAACGAATGTTTGTTTTTGTTTGTTTTTTCGGTGTGTTTTATACTTAAAAAGAAAAATAAATTTTGTTCGTCGTCAATCCATAACTTTTTCCAACTGGTCAAACGAGAGTGAACAAATATTTAATTGCGCTATGTAGACAAAATAACGCGAACAATAAACTAAGAACACATACAAAACAAGGTGAACAAGAACGAATGTTTTGTTCTTGTTTGTTTTTTCGGTGTGTACATACCTTTTAGTATAGAATTGCCATTATCATTTAGGGGCGTTTTTTGGTAAAAAACATGCTATTTTTTGATGTTATTTAAACGAACTTGATGATTTTTTCAGCAAAGGCCCATTTTGGATTTTTTTGGTTTTATTACTCCGTTATTGTTTGTAATTCAATTCTTTGTGCGGGAATAAACTAATGCTATAAATTAGTTGCAACGTGTTTTATTTCAACTATTTGGACAATGATTTTTTACGAAAAACACTTGTCGATTCTTCTAGTAGGTTTTTAATCAAGTAGAATTCCGATGTTAAAAAATATATTTCTTAAATAGGTATCCTTTGCCTGCTAATTCCCATGGTGTGACCTTGTATTTATGAGATCATGTTTGTTTTGCAAATACTTATCATACTTTTTTTGTGTTACTATGTTAAAAATTCCTAAAAATATAAGATTGTATTGGCACAGTTTGGATCCTATAATGTTGAATTTAAACATGAATTTCTAAAATAAATAAAAAACTAAATTCCGAAATAGCATACATTTTTTAAAATATATACTTCCCACTTTTCTTTCGTTAACCTCTCTGTTGATGAGTGTCGCCATCTACCCACATAATCAACCCGTAAAATAAAAGTCACTTTAGGTTTTTAAGTCAAGATCTTTGTCAGCGTTCTTTGGAACAGGGGATCTCCCGTAAAAAGGTTAAAAAACCTAGTAAATCGATTTTTAACGAATTTGGGATTTCTGTATAATCCGAATCTGCTTTTAGGCTCATACTCCAGTTGCATGATTATTTTGATTATCCAAAAAAAAATTTTAGAGGCACTGGAATTTCCTAGTCAAAAACTATAATATTTTTCAATGGACAATCAACTAAAATAATTTTGAAATGAAAGAAGCTAGTATATTAGGTTTGCTATTAAACACGAAGCAAAATAAGTTATATTACTATGCAAAAACATATAATAGCATGTTCCAGTTACAACATTTGAAATAAAATGAAAAAACCTAGTACAAAGAAATTATTTACAAAATAAAAGGCATCGTCTTCAACAGTAATACATATCAAGTAATTTTGCTATATTTTTCCACTTGAAAATCGTCATGTTGTATTGTTGCTTAAGGTTTAATGTTAAATAAATATGCAACATAATAAATGTAAAGGGTAATTACTCCATCAGAATCCATCCCAATCAATACAAAACAAAAAATACATTTCACAGAAAACAAATTGAACCTTTATTACCGACTACTTAAACCAATGCCATTTATACCTTTATTTTTTGTTGAGGTGTTAATGCCAAACGAAAATGAAGGAATTATAGTATTTTACTTTTTAAATAAACTAATGAAAATGGCACTTATCCACTGATTAAAATTCCAAAGTGTTTTATTATCCGGATTAGTTTCGCTTGGTATTCTATTAACTCCGCTCTCATCCAAGATGTAATATTGGAACGTAGCCGCCTCAGTGGCCTCTGTTGACCAGGCGGTCTATTCTTCGATCTCGAATACACAGTGTGGCATACGACAAGGGGGGGAGGGGGTAAGGCTAAATCTTTCTAAATCTCACTTGGGAGAGAGGGGGGTGTCTTAGAAAATATCACGTAATTTTTTTTCTAATAGAAAACGGCGTAAAATTGCTTAACAGTAAAGTTAAATTAAAGTAAAAAATGTTTCGAGAATGAAAATATGGCAGTTTCACACAAATATTTGTCGTATTTTTTTCGAACCCCGCAGAGCGGCACAGTTATAATCCAACGAGATTACAGCCAAAACACAAATTTTTAAAAAATCTCACGTGAGATTTGGGGAGGGGAGAGGGAGTTAAGAAAAATCTTACGAAATCCCTCCAGAGAGGGGCGAGGGGGAGGTCAAAAAAATCCTGGAAAATGCCTCACGTAATTTATGGACGCCCCCATAATGTCGCTTAAAAATCATGCGCATCGAAAATTTGGTTTTTCAAATGTCGTTTTCGACATTTTTGCGAGTGGGTTGGTCCCATTCCAGAAATATTTTCATTCGGGATTGTTGTAACTAACCTACCTTTTTTTAAAGACTGTTTTGCTTGAATTGTAAAAAAAAATCGGTAAACAATATCACCGTGCAGAGAAATATCTAGATTTAATTTTTCTAGGTTAAAACCGTGCTTCGGACTTAAATAATTATGAGCAGATTTGATCTCTTGATTTTTTTTAGTCCGACGGACGGTTTGCACCTAGAAAAATTAAATCTAGGTATTTATCTGCATGGTGATATTGTTTACCGATATTTTTATGATCATGCAGAGAAACGGTTTTTATTTTTTAAGCGAAAACCGTGCATCGGATTAAAAAAAATCAAGTAATCAACTTTGCTCAGAAATGATTATGGGATTTTAAAATATTTTTTATTTTAAGAGAAATCAGTGGCGTACCACTAATGTCTGCCAAAATAGGCAGGTCAAATTCCGTACGAACGCCACTGGTGGAAATTTTAAAAAAATTGGTACACTAAAAATGCCTCTTGATAAATAGTACATGTATGCCAAATTTCATTAAAATATCTAAAGTATTACAGATAATAATAATAAATGATTTATTTTTGAAAATTTTACCACCTTTTATCTTAAAAGTTAAGACGATTAGGACATACGTTTATATGAAGTTTTCTTGTTAAAATTGACCCAAAAATTGCCTTCTTAAATACTGACGTACAATTAAAAAGCACCCTGTATAATGGAAAAAAATTACCAACCATTATATTTTATTTCTCGTAAACAGTTGATTTTGTCGATGTCAATCATGAATACCTTTTTTTAGTTTAAGGTTAAAGCTATCCAAAAATAATATTGTTGAGCCTTTATCATACAGGGTGTTAAAAAAATTTCTATTATAGTGTCAGAGCTAGTCCGTCCCTGGCAAACTAAATAAGACAAATATGATTCAACGAATTCATTTTAAGAAGACTTATCCAGTAACCATCACATTAAAAAAAATATTAAATTAGGCCGAGTATTTTAAAAGTTTTTAAGAAAAAAAACGATTTCCAGGAGCGTCCGTTATGTACCTGTATCTCCGTAGCGGAGGCTCGGGTCGTAGGAAAAAAGTTTATGGGAATTTATCATAATATTTTTAGGTTTTTTATTGTATTCCGAGAGGTTGCCCACATATTGTGGGATACTCTGTATATTAGAAATAATAAAGTACAAAATGTTTGTCAATGAAATTTAATTTTGATGTAGTTATACATTACATTGTTATTGTACATAAAAAAAAACTCTTCATTATCTAGTGATACGTCGCCATACCTTCCAGGTTTTTCCCCGCCAGGATTTTTTTAAAGCAATTTTAATCCACTTCTTTTCGGTGTTTTAAATATCAAGGATGAAAGTTTTCTCCTTAAGAGATTTTTATCGACTTTGACCAAGTCCCAATCTTTCTGAGCTTTACTACAGTATTGTAGTCTTTCTTTTATGAAAGTTTGTTCATATTTCTTTTTAAAAATAACACTCGATTTTGAAATACACAAATTCACGAAATCACCGGTAAACGATTAAAATTGTATAGGTTAAGTTTACTATTTGCTTCTTTAAGAGCCTTTTTCCGTTCAGTTATTCACATTTACACTGTTGCCAAGTTTTGCCGGGTAATCAAGACTCATTTACAACTTTTGTCGAGTGCGACATTTTTCAGTTGAGACCGGAGAATGGTCCTCCAGGTATTGGGAATGTGTGTGGTTAGCGGCTCGTGAGTTAAATACCGTTTTCGCGCTATAGTTTTTTTTTATTAAATGCTTATTGCTTTGTTATAAAATTTCGTATAAAAAATATTTGGCACAAGTGTGATTTAGGTATAAGGGAGAATTTATATATAGCCAATAAAAAAAATATGTGCAAGGAACCCATTATAAAATTCTAAATAATAAAGCTTTGTCTGACAGTAAATTAATTGAAAGTTTTAACATTATTCTTAATGATAATAAATGCCTTGTTTATTAATTTTCAATAGTATTTAGATTCCATTACTAGAAAAATAGATTTAAAATTAAATAAATACAATCTTATTGTTGTAATAAATTTAACCAAAAAATTTGTATAGTCATATACCGGCAAACGATAGTTTTGTTCAAGTCGTCACTTTTTATGGTAAGAAGGTGTGACTTTTATTTAGTAAAAATAGAAAAATTTTAAATTTGACTATACCAAGACGGAACAATTTCTTCTTAATATAACTTTATTTGATCATTCATAAAATTTTTAGATATTTTTTTAATGGTATGACCAGATTAGGCCTTGAAACGTTACTTAGGACAGCTTAAGGTTTTTATTAAACCTACCATTTTAGGTATAGCAAGCAAGTATAATTTTTTTGATGCAAAATTTATAAATTAAAACTGACAAGCAATTACTATTTTCTTTTAGAAATTAGAGAATAAAACTTTGTATTTTTTATTATTTTTGAACATTTTTCTTTGTCTTTATAAGTGGCGCAAAACAAAAAAAAACTTTTTAAAAATTGGATTAGCCAGTGTAATATGTAAATTATTTGGCTTATTTATTATATATATGTTATAAACGTGGATTATTTATATTAATTAGCTGAAGCAAATCGACCATGTTTCGTTCGACCGCGAAGGAAACAGAATGAAAGAGCAATAAACAAAATTAATAATAGTCTGTAACCTCGACCGGCATCTGTGTCACTTACTGTAATCGCATACCTCGAATTCTTCGGTTCTTGGCCGCTGGTAGATAGGAAAAATAAATCCCACTGACCGATCGACGATAGGAACTGAAAAGTTAAGTCTGTAGAAACTCTGTCGTTGACTTTCCGGTAAAGGTTTATTACCTGAATAAATTGAAATGTAAATTTTTTAAGGAAGTGGCAGTCAAATCAAATCAATATTTATTGAAAAGCTTAGAAGCTGTACAATAATTCACTTAAAACTAGTACATACGGTATTCCATTTAATTTATCAGTTGTACTAATAATAATTATTATAATTATAATTTCCCCAACAAGACGAAAAACAAAACAAAATAAAAAACACAAATAAAATTGTTGTCATAAAACTAAACTAGTTAAAGTCTAAATTTAAGTGAAAAGCAGTGTTTAATGTTGGACATAATACCTTGTTAAATTTTTGTGGTTGAAACATCATTTGTTGATTTATATCAATTGGTTTATTTATATTAGTACAATAAACTGTTAATACTACTGTATATTAATTATAGGTTTAATTCGGTTTCGGTATCATTATTATTCTCATCTATGTTAATAAAAAGTGGCTGTATATTATTAGTAAATAAAAATTAGGATTCTTCGATTTTAATGTCATCGTAGAATGAATTTTTCCATTTTCTTTAGGGATACTAAGTATATATAACATTCCTAATTTATATTTTAACACTTTCAGTTAAGTAGCTTTCTGCTCTAACTTTGTATTGGATTAAAAACACAGTAATAAGGGGGAAGGAAGCAATGGTATCACATATTACTTCTTGATATAAATTGTCTTTTTTTGAATACCTTAAGATATTTTTTATAGGAATTTTTAAAATAAAAACAATTTTCAAACAAATAGTGTTGAATTTTTAATTTAGTATCACCTGAGTTAGGAATTGTGTGCTCGGCTATGACATATGATTTTTGATAAGTTGAATTTTGTCACAACAAATAAATCTATCTTTTGTAACACTCAAGACAAAGCAGCCGAAACCTTTGCAATCAGTAACTCTATCACCAATCTGATTCGAGAATTAGATTGGGGGGTTTGAATTATGATTGGGAACCCTAGAGAAGTAGGTAGGTTCATAACCTACCTACTTACCCAGGTATTTCACTCATATTTCAAACCCCCTAGATATTTTTCTTACTACTAATCCTAAACTCTATCAAGCATCAGTAACTGCTCCCCTTGGTCGCTCAGACCATGGCTTGGTTATTGCATCATTCTCTACACACTCTGAGGCAACTGAATGCATGAATTCACGCACCATCTGGTACTACAATTCGGCCGACTGGGATGGTCTAAGAGATATTTTTGCCAGTTACCCTTGGGATCCTACATGCTTTTACACTCACGATCCTTCCGAAATGTGTAAAGAAATTAACAAAAAACAATTTGAATTGGGCCTTAAGACATTATGTTCCTCATACCAGAAACAAACTCAAACCCCCCAAGAAAGGATCAAAAACCCTCCCTTCTAGCTATAGAGCTATACCTCGTCCTTTACTTGTTTCTAAGGTAATGGAAAAATCATTAATTTACATTTTTTAAATTTCAAAAATTTTACATGACAGACAGTTTGCATTCCGTCACAAAAAATTTACAGTAGATCTTCTTTTCTTTGTCTCACACTGAAACAAGTCTGTTAGTTTTTACTGAATCCCAGATAATAAATCTTGACAAATTCAATGCTTTTGACCAGGTCTGACATGATAGACACCCTAGCAAACTTTTTTTCTACACACACTTAAGCTTTGTTCTTCGGTCTCCAGTTTTCCTTCTAATCGACATTTATCAGTTAGTGTTGACAGCCATTCTTTCAGCTTTTACTAAATTAATGCTGGGTGCCCCAGGGCTTAGTACTAGCACCAACTCTGTTTCTTTGCATCAACGATCTTCTCTCTTCTACAATCAATCCTGTTCATAGTTTTGCTGACACCAAGATTCAATTTATCAAACCTGCCTCTAAGCTTTATTTAGTAAACAAGCTCGGGTAAAGCAGATATCTCTTTTACAAGTACTTAAACTAATCTTGAATTGGGGCACCAAAAATCTTGTCCATTTTAATGCCTCCAAAACACAGTCATGTTCGTTGTCGCGGAAAAAGTCTGCCAATACTTATCTGTTACATATGAGCGTCCAAGTTCTGCAGAACAAATAGTCATTCAATCTTGTTGGTGGTACTTTGAAGAATAAACTCAACTGGCACAAATACATAACATCCAAAGCTTATATTCCTTTTTCGAGCCAGAAAGTATCTCTCTCGTAATTTATATTGCCATAATTAATCAGACCCTCTTAAAAATATTGTTCTCATGTCTGGGAAATAGCGTCTCCTACAACTTGTAGCATTACCAATCATCCCACGCTTACGTAAAAACTGCCTTCTCTTGCCCACCGACGGGCTATAGGAGCTCTGTCGCTCTATTATAGGTATTTTTACGGTTTCTGCTTCGAGGATTTGGCCAGTACAATGACTCCTCTGGCAGCTTTC
Source organism: Listronotus oregonensis (assembly GCA_019359885.1). Lineage (NCBI taxonomy): Eukaryota > Metazoa > Arthropoda > Insecta > Coleoptera > Curculionidae > Listronotus > Listronotus oregonensis. Next base: position 44,688 of record JAHBCN010005336.1, read on the forward strand.
AACAGAGCAACATATAGTACCACTTTCATGTATATTTTTACAGTCCAACTTGAGAGGCCCCGAACTTTCCACTTTGTTCGTTCTTTCATCCCTAGAGTGTCGAACTAGGGTATCTGCTACCCGCAGAAGTTTTCTCCTCCAAATCCCCAAATATTTAAGTCTCGTGTGAATAAACTCCCTCTTACTACCTTTAAAACTCCCCGGTATGATGGTACTTTAGCCTTCGTGAACTGTCAAGATAAAAAAATATGTCATAAATTTTAAAAACAAAATTAAAATAATTTTAATATTTATTATTGTTTAGTTTTTTATACAATTTTTAATTTGTCCCATATTCTAAAAAACGGTGAGTAATTTGTCACCGAAACATTGTTAGTCTTTTAAATGTTTTAAAAGGCCTTTAAAGTCTTTTTCAGATTGACCTGTAAGTTGGTAAGGGCCAGTCGAATGTGCCTTCACAGTAATGTCTCAAATGAGAGAATAATGTACTGTGATCGACTTATCACCAAAAGCTATTACCAAAATCGGAAGTTCATATTTTTGTCGCTTTGTAAGCTATATAAGGGCTACCAATTCGAAGCTAATAATATCGATACAAAAATAGGGACAATTGTTTTGTATTCTTGTGGGGTGGGTATTTTCTTACGCAAAGGATATAAGAAGTGGGGATCGACCGATAAAAACATTTTTTCGATAATAACGAACAATCAGCCGATACGTCATCTAAAAAAAAATGTTACTTTTGTATCATTGTGAACAGATTATAAAAAATGCAAAACAAAAATCAGTTTATTTCGGCATATGCTGTATCTTAACATCTGTTTATGCTTCGTGGCTCAGCAGACAACTATCCTGATTTTAGGGATGATGATCTAGCATTAATATGATATCTTCACCTTCATCTGCAAAGAAAGCTTAAGATTAATAACCTACAACTTATTTTGGGATTTCCACACATACATAGGCGGAGGTTCGGGTAAAAAATCGCCAAGAAGTAGTTTTTGCATAGAGATCAGGAATTATTTAGAGTTGTGAGTTATTTCTCTAATGTTGATATCTGCTTACCAACCCATTTTTAAAAAATGTGACTTGGTATCATGGTGATGTGTGTCATTTTTTTTTTTTTTTGAACGGATCTTTTTAAATATTAACTATCTAAATATTTTATAATTATTAAAATCTGTTTAAATTTTATTAAATTTTTCCAATTTTACAAAATATTTCTTTCATTTTGACATAACGTAACGTCTTTTAGAAGATTTTTTTAACTTGCCAATAGATTCCTTGGATATATTTTTTATTGTCCTATAATAACATTTTATACCTAATTAACGCTTCTGCCATATATCTATTTCTGGGTATTAAAATGTCGCATGACGTCACAAAGCGGTATTCACGTATGCATGTTTTGACAGTTTATTGTGTTTACATTTTTATTTAGAAATGATTATTGATACTGTATGGTACCCAGAGCTGCCGCAATTACTTTTAAAAAGTAATTTAATTACAATTACCAATTACTCTTTTAAGTATGTAGTAGTAAATTACGATTACCAATTACTAGCATGTCTTTTAAAAGTAATTCAATTATCAATTAAAACTAAAAGCAGTTGAATGAAAGTTGAAGATGCTCTTTCTGGCTGGCCAAAATACCGGTAGGTTTTCCATAAAGAAAGGTAATTAAATTTTTCGTAGTAATTCAATTATTTATTAGGTAATTGAATTAATTTCTAAGTAATGGAATGGAGTAATGGGATTTGTGAAAATCATTTATCAATTACGATAACATTATCCTGTTAATTGATAAATCAAATACAATTACCTTTTCCGGAAAGTAATGAATTAAAGTAATCCAATTACTGAGAAGTAATTGAATACGATTTTTTAATTACTTTAATTCAATTACCGACAGCTCAGATGGTACCTAACAAACCGTTTTTACAAGAGAAAAGACATTTATTAAAGTGCATTAGATGAAAAGTTGCAAGCGAATTGACTAAAAGCGGGAGGACGTACATTTGTAAGGACATTCTAATGTACAGGGTTATTCAACCAGGACTAGACAGGCCGCTTTTTTTGACTCTACCTGTACTTTTATAAAAAAAAGTGAAATAGCCATCATATATAATTTTTTCCTCCGAATCCGAAAATGATTAATGTAAAATAATTGAACATCAATTAATGTGATTATCCGATTCCTCGCATATCTTTTGATCTAAAATTATATTTTTTTAATTCAAAATGGTCCATTTTCTGCACGTTTAAATAGAAAAAAAATCGTTTACCGTGTCACTAACACCTGAAATATTGATACGGATACCTGTTAACTCTTTAACGGTAGTGTCATGTAGACAACTAAAAAAATAATATGTAATACAATTTTACAATATGTAGACGGTCTTCTAATGAATATTTAATTTTTTAACGTTTTTTATTCCTAATTCATGATACAACAACTTTTAGATTTTATTTTTTTTAGTTGTCTAAATGACACTACCGTTAAAGAGTAAATAGGTATCCGTATCAATATTTCAGGTGTTAATGACACGGTAGACGATTTTTTTTTCGATTTAAACGTGCAGAAAATGGACCATTTTGAATTAAAAAAATATCATTTTAGATCAGAAGATATACGAGGAATCGAATAATCACATAAAAAATTTGGCATTCCATTTTAAACAATATCAAAATGACCCCTAGCAGTTTATTTGATGTTTAATTATTTTACATTAATCATTTTCGGAGGGAAAAATTATATTTGATGGCTATTTCATTTTTTTTTATAAAAGTACAGGTAGAGTCAAAAAAGCGGCCTCTCTAGTCCTCATTGGATAACCCTGTATGTAGCTAATAAATTATTTGAAAGCATGCCGTTTTTAACGCCACGCATTTTTACGGATGAATGTAATGCACTGCTGAAGAAAAATTCGGACACCAATACTTGCACATACCTCTGATAGGTTAGCAAACCAAGCTTTTAAAAAAATCTTTATTTGGCCATAATATTTTCAGATAAAACGGTATTTAAAATAACCATATCTATACCGGCAAAAGATAAACATCATGTCCGGCTTCGTGAAATTCCAATCAGTCACAAGTCATTTTGGTCTGACATCAGGTTTAAAGGGCCAGACATGAATATTAAATGGTAATTACTCCAAAGCTAATTTTTTCGCAGAAAAGATATTCAGCAGGTGATTCCTAAAGTAGTAAAGGAAGAGATTTAACGTGTTTTTGATTTATGCCAGGGGCCTATTAAAGCAAAGTTAAAAGGTGTATTCATGTTAAGACAAAAAATGTATTTTAATTATTAAATATATTACCCACCTATTTCTAGTTTAATATGGTAGCTGGGTAGGATTATAAAGTTAGTCACAATGTGAACTCACCTTATTTTAAACCACTCAGCATGAGTCCGTTTAAACAGAGGTCATTGCAGTAAAAAGCATTATAATCGGTAACATGTTCCAATGTTCTCTTGCAATGTGGCACAATTTATTTAATATTTATTTATCAAAGGTAAATTTGGATTTTATTTTACTATATTTAAATTTAATCGACTTGTTCTTAAACTGTCTTGAATAAATAGGTTGATTAAATACTGATCTATTTCTTGCCCATTGCGTGTAGATTCCACTTTAACTTAAAATTTATTTCATTGTCAAGTCTGATTGCTCTTTTCTAAACCAAAAAATTTAAAAATATAGTCTTTATATTCGGTAGCTTTACTGTGATATTTTTATTTCTTTGTTTTTTAATAGAAACAAAAGGCACAAAAGGGTTTTTAAATAATTTATCATTATTTTAGTATTATTTAAACAATGTAGTATAAATAATTATTAAACTTATATATTTTTTTGTTACAGGTTAGTATTCTCAAATTGCCTGGACCTTCAATAACTTGATTATACGTATATACATGCAGTAAGTTCTGGATGCCACATTTTACACCCTTACGTTTATAAAGTTCATAGTCACATTTGTTGATGATACTAATAAAATAAATTGTAGTTCCAATAAATCAAGCTTTATCTGCCAGAAAAGAAGAGTTGCTTAATGTGCGAGGTAGCAGACATTTTTATGCGAAAAAAATGTTTATTTTAATTGCACAAGTTTGTGAGTTTTAGTCGTTAAGAAAAATTGCTGTAAGCAAAAAATTTCGAAATTATATTTCCTCAAGAAAGGTTAGGAACCTCAAGATACGTTAGGCTTGATGTAAAATAGCAATAAACAAAAAAATGATTTTTTGTATGATTTTTGAGCCTTTTTAGCAGTCCCTAAGATTCAGAAATAGAGATCTCAAGCTTTTAAACGCTTTTTTCAAAATAAAAATCGCATCATTTGGGTGCCTTAGCAAGTAAATATAGGTTTAAACATTTTTTGCTTATAAACTAATTAAATATCTCTGAGACAATTTTACGACAAATTTACTAAAATGATGTGAAAATTGTGATAATTCGACCTGTTGTTTTTTCATAGCATGAATTTTTTCTGGCGTATTATGAAGGTCCTTAGAAAAATGTAAAGGATCAAACAATGATTATAAACTTTTTTTTTCTCTTAAATTAATTAAATATCTCCGCCAAATTTTTATCGAAAACATTTACCAAAATATCATGTGAAAATTCGACCTGTTGTTTTTTCATAGCATGCATTTTTTCCTGCCCGATTATGAAGGTCCTTAGAGAAATGTAAAGGATCAAAAAAATAATTATAAACTTTTTTTGCTTTTAAAATAATTGAATATCTTTGCCAATTTTTTTATCGAAAAAATTTATTAAAATATGATGTGAAAATTGTGAACATTCGACCTGTTATTTTTTCATAGCATGAAATTTTTTTGGGGCAATTTATGAAGGTCCTGAAATAAAGCATTGTCAAAACTTTTTTATGTAGGTTGCGTTGAGTCTTATTTTGCAACAGTGGTCAATTTACAAAAAAATTGCAAAAAAAAATTAAATTATCTTATACATTTAAAATTTTGCATATAAGCTAAAAATTACGTTAAGAAAAACTTTTTTTAATTTAATTTGGACAAAATTAAAATTTGACAAAAATAATGGCATGACAACCATTTTTTTTGGTTAATTGTTATCTTGATCGTAGCAGAAATTGATGCGAAAGTAAAATTTCGAATAAAACTATTAATAAAAAAAATCATATGATACGGAATTTACTGATCACGCTTTGTTATTTGCCTATCGCGCTAAAAATCTAGAATTTGATTAGGGCTTGGACTGTGAAGACTAAAAAAATATCTATTTTGTATTGTTTTTTGCAAAAGTAATGTGTATGGTAATTTTAAACTATTGTACATATCGGTGAACTTTAGCTCCATTTTTAAGCAGCAATATTTTGATATAATTTTTTTCCACTTATTTGTTACACCATTATAAAACACATAGGGTCTGAAAAAAATAATTTTTCACTTATATTAACACAAAATAAAATAATTTCTTTATTTCCCATATAAAATATACTAAAGTAATATGGCTGACCAACATGAAAAAAGTGAGAAAGAATACCTACAAAAAGAGATAATACGATGTCATTTTGTTTAGGATTTCCTCCTTAAAGAAGCAATGTTGCCAGATGTTTTCTAATAATTTGTTATTATTGAAGGTTGTTTTTTTCCATTTACCAGAAATGAAGCTTTTTTATAGAAACAACAAATCAGAACTAACCAACAACAACTTTCAAACTATTACCTAGTTCAGGTTAGTTTTTGGTTAGTTGTCGTTAGGTTTTTCTCATTAAATTGTAAAATTTCTTTATCATAAATGCGCCGTCGAACAATTTTTTTTTGATCCGACAACGACGCAAATTCTGGCCTTTTACTTAACCTAAAAACATAGTGTTTTTTCGACTGTTAATTTCATTTTTCTCTGCCAAAATGCATTTTTTCGGATTTTTTCTTTTGTAAGTCTACTAAACAAAATGTGTTCTTTTTATCTGTAATATTATTTTTTTTCAAATTGAATGGAGCTAAACGACACCGGAGCCTTTCACTCGTATCTTCACTCTGCATAAGCGTCAAATTATTACTGATAAAAATTATTTTTAAAAAAAGTCTTGCACCTCCAGTATGTTTTTTAAGACTCAATTTCCTGAGAATTACACTGATCAAAATCAGTACCGAATGGAGACCTTTAGCTTCTTATGTAACAAATAACAGTAAATAAAGAATTTTTCTCCTGAACAATTTTATATACGTGTGTCAATGCTAATATTTAGTATGGGTACTTTTTTCCAAAAACCAAGGAATCTAATCACAGTTAACACAGCCCCGATGCATGCGCCGCCTATTTTTCTGCCGATGTCATTTTTCGCTTCCAAGTTGTGGGTCGATTAGCCTATTCTTTACAGTCCGACATCGGCAGTACGGACGTAAAGTTCTATTCTCTGGTCGTTTGCATCGCGCATCACGGAATTTCCTATCTCGAGACCGGTTCAACCTTCGGACCATGTGATCCTTGCATGTATGTGTCATTCTCTGGTCGAACTGTTTGTTTCGCCTATTTTTACTTTGTATTTACCCTTTGTTGTTGGTTTTTGTTCATTTCAACAAAGTTTTCGCCATAGGCTTATCTTAGTAAAGTGCTTTTCTGCTAATTTACAGTGAAGTGTTGTGTTATTTGTTGGATAACCCGGACCAATTCATCTTTATCAAATAAATATATTAATAGACTGAAAAAAAGTCATGAAAAAATAGGATTACAAGGTAATTAAATACAATACAGTACTGTTAATAAAAAAACGGGAAATAAGTATTGAAAATTTTAATTTACAGAAGTCGGCAAAACTTATCAACAAATTTATTACATAGATATGGTTACTTTATTAAGTAGACAAAACGGGGAGTTGCTAATTTTAGTTTCTTTTTTAACACAAATATGTAAAATAAGTTGTACATACATTTTGTAATAGATTTTTAATATTTATTTAGGCAATAACGTAGACATCTCGGTAGACATTAAACTAAAATGAACATAATTTTATTTACAGAACTATAATAAAATCACTTTATTAAAAAAAGAAATTACACATTTTCAATATCTGTTTGTTAGGTTTAAGCTTTTAATCATTATTCGTCGATATAAAAGTGTCTGTTTTTTTATTAGGTATATCCTTTCTTTCTTTTAACATATGTTGATAACATTACATTTTAGGACTTAGCAAGTAAATTTAGGGAACTAGTGTCAGTAAACAACCAGTTTTTGTTTGAGTATTATACACCTTATTTCTTAACTTAGCTCATTTTGTTTTACTGAAACTACACTAAGACCTAATGATATTTTGCAAGTTTTTTACAACTGATTCTTTTTATGTCGATTCAGCAACTCCGACCAGGCTCTATTTTTATTAATTTTTACAATAGTCTCCTTAACAATAAGGAAATAAAAAGCCTAATAAGGAACGAATTCTTAAGGGCATTTTAATGGTTGATTACGGTTTTTGGGTGCCTAAATATGAAAAAATGCTAAGTGCTGTTAAATTTAGGCTTGCGTTTTTAGAAACGGGGTAAATTTGTCAATGTACTCCCCCTCAGTCTCTACACCGTCCCATGCGACTTTTCTACTGTGCGTAGCAATACTGCAGATCATTCCCGTTCATGACTTCCGCCGCTTTTTTACTGCTTTAATAGTCAAATCTCGTTTCTTTTAAAGCTGACTTGACGTTGAGAAACAAAAAAAAGTCACAGGGAGCCAAATCAGGTAAGTAGGGTGGATGATCAAGACGGGTATGTTGTGTTTGTTGGTCACAAAGCATTGTGAGCTGAAGCATTGTTTTGGTGGAGAATCCATGACTTGTTTTTCCACAAATCGTTTCGTTTTCTCCGTACACGCTCACGTAGGGTATTCAGGACGTTAAGGAGTAAAAAGAATGGATGTTTACATGCTGTTCATTTGGGACACAAGACGTTAACTGCGTATAAAATAAGGATGAATATTAAATAATATTCAGCCTTAGTAGGTACATTATTTTTATTTTGTAAATAAAAAATATTCAAACAAAGTTGTTTCATAGCATTATCCTTATTTTAAAAGAGACATATAATAAAGGTCTCTACACATTTTTGCTAAACATGTATAGATTTCGAGATAATTTGTGTTTTCTCGTAAAAGAAATATTGGTAAAAAGTATTAACGACAAAAGTTATAAAAGTCATGTATCTGTCAAATTTTAATAAAAATACTTAACTTTGAAGGGTGCCATTCGATAGGATATTTTATTTTCAACAAAAAATCTCTTAACTAATTTTTCTAAAAATACATAAAATTTACCCCGTCCTCAAAAATGCAAGCCTAAATTTAGCCTAAAGCCTAATTTTTTCATATTGAAGCACCCAAAAACCATAATCAATCATAAAATTGCTCTTACGAATTTGTTCCTTATTCAAAGTGATAATCAATGTAGCTTGACTACAAAAGTGTGGGCTGTTAAAAAAAGGGGGTCTCATGCTCTTCTGGCCCCTCCAAATATACGCCACTTCCTACAGCTGAAGATGGGATTGTTAAGTATTTTGAAAGTTAGTTGTTATAGTTAATCCATTTTTAGCTTTTATGTGTTAATACGGACATTATGACAAAAATTCAAGTTGTCAGTGAATATTAAATAAAGTAATTAATAACATTAATAAATACAGAAAACATTTTTTCTAAAAAAGGTAATGTCTATCAAATTTTGTGCCATTTTAAAATCGAAAATTGAAGAGTTCGCCTTCAAAACCAGTTATATTCACTTTTGTAAAATTTTCAGGAAATTAAAAAAAACCTTCATATTTTTTTACGTGAAACAAAGTAAAATTCTGTGAACGCAATTTTGTTTAAACTAGTGGACAAAGGGATGTAATATATATATATATATATATATATATATATATATATATATATATATATATATATATATATATATATATATATATATATATATTATATTCTACTATGATTGTTCACACTTTTCAGCTTGTTTTCTTTGCAAATTCTTACATATAGGTACACACAATAGCTATAATTACTCAAGAAACTAAAACGCCGACGAATTTTTTTTTATGGATATATCTGCTTTCGATCGCAAAACTTGGATATAAGTGGTTTTGATGCAAATTTAAATAATTTATATTCTCTTTTAATACAAAATGAGAAAGGGAGTCGATAGACCTCAAAAATATTATTGGGAAACCGTCAAAACGTGATTTTGTGGAAAAAGCAGATATAACTCATTTTGAACGCGAACTCCCCAATTGCTCCTCATACGCCTTAAAATGTTCCAAAACAGTAATATTTTTCAATGTTTTTTTACATATGGTCAGTGAAAATATTTAAAAAGTAAAAAGACATAAAATTTTACAATTTAAGAATAATAGTTTAATATCGAACTATGAAAATTCGTGTTTAAATGTGAAGGACTTTACATCGACATAAACCGGGTCTTTTGTTGTATTTTCCTTCGATTGGATACTCTTGCACGCTCGGAAGCAACGTGACAAGAAATATTTTTATTTCAATAGTACCCATCTATTATTCAGGCTTAAATTTATTAATTATAAATTACTTTTCTTAAAATACCGGGTGACACAGCGGACATGTAACAGCCCATTAATTTTTGAAATTTGGGTAATTCACCTATCATAAAGACACGCTTTTAATGACTAAATAAAACCAATTTTTCACTTCCGGTTTAACTGAAAGTAACCCATAATTTTAAATTTTAAATAGCACTCTGTATATATTTTTAGCCCACCTGATTCACCTCAAAATTTTCTTTTTAACCATGTGTCACACTTGTCATTTTATTACAAAATGGCTGCCAAAATCCATTTTTTTCTCAAAATTTTAGTAGGTTATGACGTAACAATTACAAATTATCAGCATGTAAAAGGCGTTGAGATGTGAAGAAAAAGACATAAAAATATTTTTAATTTCGTTACTTTTTATCTAATTAATAAGAGTTAGGAATAAAGGTTAATTTTTAAAATTTTAGATGTATGTATTTTTTTAACGCCTAATATCTCAAAATCCAAAATAGGAAACTTCAATTTTTATTTAATTTAACTTTGGATTAAACATTTACTATGTCATATAATTTATCAAAATTGCTATACACCACTGACCTTTTTACCAAAATCGCAAAATTAAACATATCTACATTGATTCGCAAATCCTTATAATAATAGGCCAGGAAACGAAAACATGAATTCGGAAATAAATAGTGCTAAGCGGATTATTGTTTTAAGTGGTAGGGGTGACCATTAGAAGTAACATACCAAAAGTCCCCAGCCCTGGACCTTGCGAGTTAGGCGTGGGGGTGGGGGGAAAAAGGGGGGGTTTTTGGGGTTTTTCCCTTATTATCTCGAAAACCAAGCGTCTTTAAAAAAAAGTCTTTAATACAAAATAAAAGTAAATTGAATTGTCTATAAAAAAGGTTCTATTCAATTTTGCGCTAAGAGCAGTAGTTAAGGGTGTACGTGAGTTCGAAAATGCGAATAACTAAAAAAAAAACTGTGTATTGAGGAAGGTTGATACAAAAAAATCAAACATTTTATATATGAAATGTTTACAAGACAATATCAAGTAATAATTTAGTTCGAGTTCTACCTCAAGATTATCATCATCGTCGTCCCCAAAAGATGCCGACGTTAGGGCCCTTTGGTCCACGAAGCGCGGCAAGAGCTGCACACAAGCGAGCGGGTATGCCTGCTTTGCGGGACCCGGGAACCCCCCCAACCTGTTTTGCCCCCCAAAATTGTTATTTTGGACGGATTTGGGCCCTCTGGGTCCGTGCTGGTGACAGGAGTGAGGAAGCCATCCGAGCCCCCAATCCCTCCCCCGCAGTTGAATCTTTCTGCTGATCTCCATATAGCCATTGTTGAATCTGCAAACAATAATTTTTTCCTTTGTAAAAAAACGGGTTTTACAAATTATAAGTCCAAGTAATCAAAGCATACATTGATACAAACCTAAAAAAAACCTAAGTGAGTGTTGGCGAGCTGCGCCTTTTGGTAGGTGGAAGTGC